>NJET01000063.1:0-108297 GCA_002591415.1 Ophiocordyceps australis | reverse complement strand
GGCCACGAGACTGGTTCTCATTGGCGGCTCGGTTGGTCCCTTTTCTGCACTTAGTCTTGCTTTGCAACAGCATGCTTCTTATCTTGGTCATGCCCATTGGCCTCGACCGCATTGGCTGGAAAATGTACACCATCAACGCCAAGCGAGCGACACCATGATGCAACTGGCAAATATGGTGGTAGATGCCTGTATGTGAGGTATTGTACAGTATATGTAGTAGTATATAGAGCATGTACATGGACAATTAGTAGGTACTAGTACCTACTAGCTTAGTACCTACTATATACAGGTCAAGATGGATGGTGTGATATGAGTAGTAGAACTACTAGTAGAGTAGTATCTACTGCTTGGACTAGTACTAGGTATAGGACTCGGAGGTAGGAAGCAAGGAGGTTAGGTAGGGGGGGGGGAGTAATACGAGGTGGCAGTAGTAAGTAGGCAGTAGAGAGAAATGGGTGCTACTTGGGCCTCTGTGAAAGCGCCACCTGGAGCGCCATGGGCTTGCGCAAAAAGCCTTCGCGCGTCTCCATATCGCCCTGGCGCAGGGCAACCGAGTAGCGCCTGATCCAGGTGGCGGCAATGAGCTTCATCTCCATCTCGGCGACGTTGCGGCCGACGCAGGCGCGCGGCCCGTGGCCAAAGGGAATAAAGGCCGTCTTTTGCGCAGGCGTGGGGTTGGCCCAGCGCTCGGGGCGAAAGTCGAGGGCGTCGGGGCCCCAAATGGCGCGGCAGCGGTGCAGCGAGTAGGTGGGCACGCTGAGCACAGTGCCGGGAGGGAAGAAGCGGCCGAGAATGGTGATGCCGGGCGAGTCGTGGGGCACGAGGCGCGGCAGGCCAATGGCCGAGGTGGCGTGGTGGCGCAGCGTCTCGAGCACGGTCCAGCCCAGGTACTCGAGGCTGCGCACCATTTCCCACGAGGGCACGTCGACGCCAGCGGGCACAGCGGCGTCGAGCTCGCGCTGCAGCTGGTGCAGGACGCGGGGGTGGCGCAGCAGGTAGTTGGCCAGGGCGCACGACGAGTTGGCCGTTGTGTCGCTGCCGGCAATGACATAGGCCAGCGCCTCGGCCGTCAGCTCGTTGCGCGGCAGCGTCTGGCCAGCGGCGTCGCGGGCCTGCACCAGGTGGCTTAGCAGGTCGCGGCGCGCTGGCTTGGCCTGGTCCAGGCGGGCCTTGACCCGGGCAACAGCAATGCCTGCCAGCTTGGCCGATGCGTCGAGCCCCTGGTGCAAAATGCCCCGCGGCAGCCACCCCACCGCCCAGCGGCCCAGCGGCGTCAGGCACCCCAGCGTCGCGTTGGTCTCGCCGCGCCGGTTGAGCAGCTCAATGGCACTCACCGCCTCGGGCGCGCTGTCGGGCGTCAAACGTGCCTCGGCCACGTCGCTGCCCGCCTCCAGCATGCCAAACGGCGCCCCAAAAGCCAGGTCGCCAATCATGTCAAAGGCCAGGTAGCTGAACCAGAGCAGCAGGTCCACGCGAGCCTCGCCTCCCGCCTGCGCCACCAGCTCGTCCAGCCGCGCCACAAAGAGAGCCAGCTCCTGGCCCATGTAGGGCTCCAATTCAGCAACGGACCGCGCCGAAAAGGCATGCGACACCATTTTGCGTTTGCGTGTGTGCTCGCATCGGCTGCGCGTGCTGAAGATGGAGGGCTGGATGGAGACGAAGACGTCGTAAAAGTCGCTGTGCCAGTTTAGCTCCTCACTCTCTTTCCCCCTCTCTCTCTTTCTCTCTCTTTCTCTCTCTCTCTTTCTCTCTTTCTTTCTCTCTTCCCCTCTCTCTCTATCTCTCTCTCCTCTTCCCCCCCCCCTCTCTCTCTCTCTCTCCTCTTCTCCCCTCTCGACTACTCTGCTGCTGCCACTTGATTGCGAGCCCGCCAGTGCAAAAAACTCACCCCTTGATTAGCCCGTTGCCATGACCGTAAATGACGGCCACGGCGCTCTCGTCCACCACGCTCACATGGTTGGGCTGCACGCGCACCATGTTGCCCAGCTTGTTGTGCGCCTCGTCCACCGCCCAGTACCGCTGGCCTCGCCGTGCAGCCAAGGCAAGCCATAGATTCGACACTTGAGCTCCCCACGGCGCCGGAATGCCGCGCAGGTGCCTATGAGTGACAAAATAAGGCCACAGGTAGCTCGCCGCGACAAGGGCCACCCCTAGCGGAACGGCCCACCACGAGGTGAGACAGGCAAGCAGAGCCATTCTGTCAATAGTCAAGACGAGCAAGTCGTCAATCTTGTCGGCTCAAGTGCCAGCTAGGAAAAAGGGGTGACGGTGCCTTGCTGTTAGAGCCCGCTTTTGCTGCAAGGCGGACCACCCACGCCTTTTAACCTCTTTGGCAACGATGCGCAGTCACTTTTTGTACCGCTCGGCTGCACCTCATCGTTATCATAGAGCTGCAAATCCTTTCCTTTTCCTCGCCCACACGTATTCACAAATTGTCTAGAAATGCTATATTGGTCCACCCATGGGGGTCGGCATGTCGCACGACCTTTGCTACCCGAAACTCCAACTTCGAGGCAACTTGGTACCGACTTGACACCTTGAACATGATAATTAAACAGAATAAAATAAAATACACCCAACTCACTCACTCACTCATTCACTCACTCACACATCTTGCTGGCATAAGTACCCACTTGTACAGCTTGTGAGCTAGCTATGAGCAATATGAGTTGTACAAATGGGACATTCTGTTGGGCTCGTGGCTACTCTCGGGCTCTGGTCCTGCATGATGCATGCAAAACCTGCCGTCACACCAGCACATCAAATGCCTCTCGCAAAATATCGGAACAGAAAGTCGGGCTGGAACTCTACCAACCAAGTCCGCCGGGTCCGGTCGGCGGACTTGGTGCGTCTTGATTCAATTAGCCAATCCTAATCTCCTTCTTCATCTCGTATGTATCCATATCCGCATTTCATGTTTACGCTCTTGACGCCAACGCCATCACTCACCATCACGCATCTCATTCTGTTTTTGTATATTTTATTCTTCTTTTATTTCGTTAAACCTCTCCCTCACCATCCAAATTCCATAGACTGCTATTCTCCTTTTACGCCTCTATCCAAGATCCATTGCTCTCAGACTTTTACTCGCATTGGCGAGGGTTGGCTAGTTGTCCACGGCCAAAACGCCCATTGAGGTCTCTGGGGTTGTACGAGTCCAGTATGTCATCATCGTCCACGTCTTCCTCTTCCATAAAGTCCCAATCCCCATCTTCCTCGTCCGCTTCGTCCATCATAAAGTCTTGGTCCAAATATCTACATCTGTATCGCTCTTCGGCCAGCCAAATCTTTGCATCCATCTTCTTTTGCCCAAACTTCATGTTCGCGAGGCGTCGAGTCGTTTCTTGAATGCTCTTCCAAGCATGCGCAAGCACGGTTTGCGGCACCGATTTCTTGCGCTTGTTAGAGACGGAGCGTGTAATAGGGGGCGTCGTCTTTGCAACTGTTGGCGTGGCGCCAAAAATTAGCCCTCTGCGCGGCACATTTTTCTTCGACTTAGTCTTGGATGACGACTTGGACGACTTGGCGCGAACGAGTCTTGCCAAGAAACCCATGGTGAAGCAAATACCTGCTCGATTTCTGCCTGCTTGCTGAGCACGGCTGATAAAGTAACCCGACCAAGTAGAAGGGCGCCCAGAGATGTTCTTGACAGATTCTGTAGATGACACACCAGCCTCGTTGATGAGCGTTGAAGTGTTTTTCGGACTATGACATGTGTCAAATCCAAATATGGTCGTCAAGATTGGAAGATGAGATGAATGTCGAAAGGCGTCAGAGAGCATGGTCAGGAATGCCATTTTGGTTGCGACGACGGCTTGATTTATCCTCAAAAAGAGTAAACAAGCTAGAAAATGAGCACGTAGGGACAGTAACAGAACAAGAGCCTGTGTCAAGCCGTCTTCGATTGGTGCTGGTGCCGAGAGTAGATGAGCGTTCTCTTGCTGTTTATAAATGTGTTGCTTTGACGCTTCTGAGCCCTACTATATTCTTGTAGGATAGCCGAGAGGAAAACGGCCAAAGCTAGTAGAATCAAGTCAAAACTATATTGGTTTGAGAGATTGCTCTGTGCTCTGGCTTGGTAGTAGTTGGGCAACAAGGCTGAGCTAGATCGGCGTGCTTTCTTGGGAGGGAGAGAGAGAGAAATGAAAAAGCTCAAGATATAGTCGTGTCAAGTAGCAAACAGTCCATCAGCCACATTGAGTTTTGTTCACTGTACGTGTGACCTGGTACGCCGGCCTTGTTCACAGACGTGGCGTGAACAAGAAAATTTGTTCATGCTCGTCACGGGCCCAGTATTCAGATGAAGGTGGAGAGGGTGAATCGGCCAGGCAAAACAGGGCAAGGCCAAAAGTCAACGACGACGAGGTTAAATGAATCACAAGAGTACCGGTATCATTGTGGAGCCAGGGGTAGTGGTAGACAAGAATCAATTGTCTAGCTTCTGCAGAAGCTTGGGAAAAAACAGACCAACTTTTGCATGCTGTCCTCCAAGCCAGTTACATTCTCAAAGCGAGTTGCACTCTACCTCTCCGTGGAGCCAAACGCGCTGATGCTAAAACTCCTTATTCACAAGATCCGCAACGAGTTTGACGGTGCTCTGACTCGTGGTCTGCCCCGTCATGAGATACAGCACATTACCCAAGACTCGCGAGTGTATGTTGAACGAGTCTCTTTGCTTGGCCAAGGCCTTGCGCAAGCCTAGCGCGGCGTTGCTGCCGTAGCCAGTTCCCGAGCCATCGCTGAGGTGAATGGCCAAGACGCTGCCAAGTGCCCAGACTCCCACCACCCGACTAGTCTTCCTCGACAGCCTGTCGACCAAGCTGTGTGGCCAAACAGACCAAACACGGGTCCAGCCGTCCGTCTGTGCCCAGTCCCAGGCCCCTCGGCGGTCCATGGCCTGCAATTCTCGGACGGATTCCACCGCCACCTGGCAGCCAACTGGGTGGGCAGTGTAGCTGTGCCCGTGTAGCAGAGCATCCGTCTTGTCTGGGCTGCCAAAGGCCCCAAATATCGCTTCAGACGCCAGCGTTACGCACAGAGGCACGAGACCGCCTGTCAAGAGCTTGGCGTGAACAGAGATATCGGCATCGACGCCGAGAAAGGATGCCGACGAGAAGCGACCAAGACGATAGAGACCGGTAAAGACTTCGTCAAAAATGATTGGCAGACCGCTCCAGTCACAGGCCTCGACGGCCCCATGGCTACAGCTGCCAAAGAGATGCGCTGAGCGGCGAACAAGCTTGACAAGAGTGCGCTGAAACAGAGGGTCTCTAGCGATACAAGTTAGCATACAAAGAAGTCGCGTCTTGATTGCTGATGTGCCAGGCTTCTTACACGAGCCTCATGCCCCCAGCGCCGAGCACCACGGGCTCGAGAATCAGCGCTCCAAGCCTGCGGCCCTCTCTCTGAAGCTGCTCTAGAATACCCAAAATGTACAATTCGTAGCGCTTGTGCTCGCCGCACTCTTCTCGGCTCTCAACGTCAAACACGTCGGCGAGGGAAGCAAAAGAGCTGCCTGTGCCAAGCTGGTCCGTCGAGCCATCTTCAGCGGTAGTAGAAATGGTCCACTTGCCGTTTGAGCACAGAATGGTTGGATAGTCGAGCCAAAAGCCCTTGCCCTCGTACCACTCGACCTTTTGATTAAAGGCACCAGGCTCGGTAGAATCCATAGCACCAATCGTGTCACCATGGTATCCTCCTCTCAAACCAAGCACGCCTATGGGCTCGCGAGCGCCCCAGCCATAGCGCAGCCTCGCTGCACGCAATGCCATTTTGAGGGCAACCTCATTGCCGGTACTTCCATTATCTGAGAAGAAGACACGGGTGAGGCGCTGACTGGCCATGCCTTGAAGAAGAGTTTCAGCAAGGGCCATGGCTGGCTCATGCACAGCACCGGCAAACATGACGTGGCCATAGCGTCCAGCAGCGTGGGCAGCGGCCAGAGTGAGCTGTGGGTTGGCATGTCCGAGCCCTTGGGTCCACCAGGAAGCAGATCCGTCAAAGGAGGACTGCAGCAATGGCTCGTGAGAGGCTTGGTTGCAGCATTGCGGAAGCAGAGTCTGGAAAGAGTCTTGGTGCGCCGAGTCGATTGTTATAATGTCCTTGGGGGCGAGGAGGCTCTGTTGTGTAAAAGGGTACCATATTTGCTTGTGAGCCTTGGTAGCCATTGTCTCGAGTCTGAAGAGTCGTTGCTCATGGCTATTATGGAGCTGCTCAAGCGCTTTGCCGGCAACCTCTTGACATTGCTCATGGCTATAATACTTTTGCATGGCCAGAGCATCGCAATCTGCATCCTGCATCTTGACAGGAGGTGCAGGCAACCCAAGGACTGGAATGCCATGATGCTTGTTGAAGTATTGGGCAAGGAATTCGCAGTTTTGATGACAAGGGTTCTGGAATAGCACTATCGACTCAACAGTGTAGCCGCGCAAATGCAGCGACTCAAAGGCCGCAATTGTCTGCGAAATGCCGCCAAGGCCAGAGTCACCAACGAGAATAGAGGGGATGCGAAGAGGGATATACAGGTTTGCCTGCGTCGTACCAGACGGAGCCGGAGAGTGGACGCCACCAGCAGTTTCTACAAAGAGCCACCCGGGGCCGAGGCCAGCACGGTGGGTGATGAAGTCACGGCATCTTGCGAGAAGCTCGTGATCCGACGGAACGGGCTGAGTTGATGGGTCAGTGGGGGTTTTTTGTGTCTTTGCATTGCAATGATGAAGGCAGTGCCAACTTTTCCAGAAGCCAGAGCAGCAGCATGCGGACTGACGGCAAGGTCATATTGAAAGAGCGTCTTGGGCAAGACTTGGGTAGCGAAGCGTTCAATGTGTCTTTGGGGAAAAGAACATTGTCAGCAACTTGTGCAAAGAAAAAGGGACTAATTTGTAGATATTTCATCTGGTATTACTCGAGTCAATAGATTGCGAGCTAGAGTTGAGAAAGGGTCAGGCTTACACCCTTGATCAGCCTCATGAGGGGACCCCGTGGACACTGGCTTCAAAAATGTCACTTGCTGGCTTCTAAAGAGGCGCTTGGCAGTATTTGCCAGTAGGGTGGTGCAAACAGTCTTGCCAACAGCAGTGTTGGCGCCAAAGACTTGAAAGATGTGCAGTGAGCGGCAGAGGACTGAAGGCAGAGGCGTCGTCATGGCAAGCGGCCGAGGTGAAGCTCGACTGGAGCGGAGGCGAGGATTGCAAAGGCATTAATTGTTGGGCCCCACGTGTGCGCGTGTGGCAAGCGATGTGACGCGGAGCAAGTTTGGCTGGACAAAGGCGGAGTCGAGCAGACAGGGCTTTTGGCGGGACTCGGGGGGGGGAATGTCCAGAGGCATTTACTGCCATGAATTTGCGGCCCGCTAATAAAAAGGGCGAGTGCTGGCAATGGACATGGGGGACTGACTCGTCGACTGGGAGCATCAAGCTGCTTTTGCCATGGGCAATTCGTCTCGGGCGCTCGACGACTTGCTCGAGGCTGTGCTGCAACGTCGAGCATCGCAGAACCGCCTGCGCCAGCTGACGGTGCCGGCGGCGGGCGCCATCGACTTTTCCTCCAATGGCTACCTGTGCCTGGCAACCAATGCCGAGGTGCGGGCCTCGTTTCTGGGCCGTCTGCAGCAGCAGTCGTCGCTGGCTCTTGGGTCTGGAGGGTCGCGTCTGCTCGACGGCAACACGACGACAGTGGAGGCACTCGAGGCGTCGATAGCAGCCTTTCACGGCGCCGACGCGGGCCTCTTGTTCAACTCTGGGTTTGATGCAAACACGGGGCTATTTGGCAGTGTGCCGCAGGCCGAGGATGTGGTTGTGTACGACGAGCTGATCCATGCCAGCGTTCACGATGGATTGCGGCAGAGCAGAGCGCGGCGGGCCATGGCTTTTGCACACAATTGCGTGTGGCAGGAGCAGGGGCAGCACCTCCTGCCCAGCCTGGCCCAGCTGCTCGCAGCCCTCGCAGATGCCGGCGGCAATGTCTTTGTCGCTGTCGAGAGCGTCTACAGCATGGATGGAGACTTGGCGCCCCTCAACGACATTGTCGCCTGCATCCAGCAGCGTCTACCGCGTGGCAACGGCTACCTTGTTGTCGATGAGGCTCATGCCACGGGCTGGCTGGGCGAGCACGGCCGGGGCCTAGTCAGTCACTTGGGCCTTGAACAAGACGTGTGGGCGCGCATACACACTTTTGGCAAGGCCTTGGGCTGTGGCGGCGGTATGTAGTCTTGATTGACGTCTGCCCTCCTAGATGTTCACGTCTGCCCTCCTAGATGTTCACGTTTGCCCTCCCTGATTGACATTTGCCCTCGTCTACCCAAATGTCTTCTTCTCCTCTTCTTTACTTTTAGCACGACAACAACAACAAGACTAACCTTTTCTTCTTCCTTGGTGGTGGGCCGAGGAATTACAGCCATCGTCCTGTCTTCACCAAGCACACGCTCCTATCTCATCAACTATGCTCGAAGCTTCATCTACACAACAGCCCTCGGCTTCCCCTCTTTGGCAGCGATTGAAGCCGTCTACGACCATCTCAAAAGCGGCAGAGTCGAACGACAGGTGCGTCACTTGCGCTTCTTGATGCAGCACGCACACGACCTGGTGGTATCGCTCTGCGCCCGCCATGAGACACCGCCTAGCGTGCTGCGCGTCGGCAGCGGCCCGCCCCAGTCGCCTATTATACCCCTCTTCACGGCCCATGCGCGGCAGCTGGCGCGGCACTGTCAGAACAAAGGCTTCACTATACGGCCCATAGTCGCGCCGACGGTGCCCATTGGCACCGACAGGGTCAGGCTGTGTCTGCATGCAGAGAATAGCGTGCAGCAGGTGCAGAGCCTGTGTGGCGCCATTGAGCAATGGCTGTGTGGAGAGATGGACAAGGGACGCTCGAGGAGCAAGTTTTGAGGCACAGGGTACCAAGGACAAGCAGAGGGACAAGGGAGACGAAGACCAAGGCGATGACGATGAATAAGGAGGCAGCAGACGACGGGGAAGAACAAGAAGAAGAAAAGGAGAGAGAGAGAGGGGAGGGGAGAGAGAAAGATAAAGAGAGAGAGGGAAAAAGAGACAGCTATTGGCCTTGGCCACCGTCTTCTTGCTCAAAGCTGCGCATGGCAGTCAGCCCCCAGCGGCCAAACATGGCGCTGTCTTGGTCCCAGCTGTTGCAGTCGGTGGTGAGCATCTTTTCGCCGGTAAAGACGGCATTGGCGCCGGCCATGAAGCACAGGGCCTGCTTCTCCTCGGCCATGGTGTTGCGGCCGGCAGCAATGCGGATAATGGTTCTGGGCATGAGGATGCGGGCCGTGGCAACGGTGCGTAGGATGCTGGTAAAGGCCACGGGGGCAGCATCCTCGAGCGGCGTGCCCTTGATGGGCACCAGGGCATTGACGGGGAAGCTCTCGGGGTGCTGGGGCAGAGTGGCGAGGGTGTAGAGCAGGCCAACGCGGTCCTCGGACGACTCGCCCAGTCCCAGGATGCCGCCCGAGCAGACGCGGAGGCCAGCGTCGCGGACATGGCGCAGCGTGGCGAGGCGCTCGTCGTAGGAGCGCGTCGAGATGACCGAGGGGTAGAACTCGCGGCTCGTGTCGACATTGTGGTTGTAGGCCGTCAGTCCCGCCTCCTTGAGCTGGCGCGCCTGCACTCCGTCAATCATGCCCAGCGTCACGCAAACCTCCATGCCCATGGCCCGTACTTGGCGCACCATGGCCGTGATGTTGCTGAGGCTGTTTTTGCGTCCGCGCATGTCGCGCCACGCAGCCCCCATGCAGAAGCGCGTGCTGCCCTTGTCCCGTGCCTTGCGCGCTGCTGCCAGCACGCTCTCTACACTCTCCACGCGCTTGGCCTCAACCCCGGTGCCCTTTTGGTAGCGCGTCGACTGCGCGCAGTAGGAGCAGTCTTCGGTGCAGCCGCCCGTCTTGATGTTCATGAGCGTGCAGAGCTGCACTTTGCCGGGGGGGTGGAAGCGCCGGTGTAGGGTGCTCTGCAAGCCTTTTTAGCCACTATATTTTTTGAGCCACCATCTTTTTCGCCACCATCTTTTTTTTTTCCTTTCCTTCCTCTTCTCCTCTCCCCTCCTCTCCTCTCCTCTCCTCGCCTCGCCTCGCCTCGTCACCACCATTCTCTCTGCATCTCCCCACTACCCTCTCTTCTCTCGCCACTTACCGCCTGATGCGCCAGCTCCAGCAGCGGCTGGTAGTAAATGGCCGAAATCTCGTGTCGCGTCCAGTCCTGTCGGGGCTCCTTGGCAGCCACTGCCTCTCGCAGGATGCGCTCAGCCTCGGCCCGCCGCGTCGACTCGCCCAGCACCATTTTGTCATCTGCCGTAGGCCTGTCCACCAGCGTCGCACCCGTGCGCGCCCAGGTGGTCCGGCTCTGCGGCCATGTTGCTCCACGATGCACAGCAGCCCCTGCTAGGCGCGCTGCCTTGAAGAGACTCACTGCAGCCAAGCGCCGCCCCAAGGCCATAATGGTCGTTTGCCCGTGACGTACGTATTGATGTGCAGACGAGGCCAAGAGTTGAATAGAGGCGAGAGAGAGAGAGAGAGAGAGAGAAAGAGAGAGAGAGAAAGAGAGAGAGAGAAAGAGAGAGAGAGACCCGAGAGAGACACAAAATGCCAAGAGCCGCCCGACTACTATCTCGAGTCTCGAGTCGCTCGCCAACGACAGGCAACAAGAGGGGCTCGCTTTTTGCTGGATGCATCGATATTGTCAATCTGTCGGGCGGGCGGAACCGTTTCCACTTTTTCCTGCCATGTCCTCCAAGGACGACGAGGCGGCCCTTTTACTTTTGTTGCGGCACCTCCCAGGGCTCAACAAAACAGCAGGGCCTTTGCAAAGCTCGCCTTGGCAGCCCCAGGGTACCCCAAGGTAGCAGTAGCAGCCTTGTCCTGGCTTGCTGCTGGCTCTCCCTGGTGGGTGACAGTAGTAACAACAGCATCCGCTATTCCAGAGCTAATATCGAGGCAATGCTTTGTGTCTCTTGGGCTGCGCATTGTAGCGACAGGGAGAGAGAGGGAGAGAGAGAGAAAAAAATGAGGAAAAAAAAAGAGGAAAAAAAAAAGAGGAAAAAAAAAAGAAAGAAAAGAAAAAAAAAGCAACATGTCGCTGCTTAACCCAAGTCAATCAAAACACCCACAGCCTCGTGTCCCGCCCAGTCTCAACGGCCTCTCTTGCAACTCGACAGCGAATGGACAATTCTTCGTCGGACGAGGCACACAGGTGCGACGCTTCAAGGCTCGATGTGCGTGACGCCGCCTTGCAGAAGCGGCCATGTTGCCTCGCTGACATGGCAGCCATCAAGTTGCGTCATGCCAGTAGCACCATGGCCGTGTGGGGTTGTCATCAAAAGGCAACTCTGTCAGGGGTCTGCACCAGCAACTACACGCGCCCCCGAGTTATTTAAGCCCACGACTATCAAGAGATGGCGACTTTTATTTGTGCTCTGTCCAAACCCTCTCGCCCTTGTAGATGCGCCGACCCAGCTCTCGAGTTGCCCCCCTCTGTAATACTACCATACACTTTGTCCCCAGCAGGTATATCCAGCAAACATGACGCGCCAAGGAGCACACGGCGTAGAGTGAGTTTTTTTTTGCACGCTTTGGAGACGAGCACCCAGCTCATGTGCACTATTCCATCTACAAGTCTATCCATCTACCTACAGCTCCCTCCATGCACCTACAAGCAATCCCTCCTCCATCTACCCTCCTCCATCCACCCTCCTCCATCTACCCACCTACAAAGCCCGTCTACCACTGCAGTATAAGAGACAAGAAGAAAAAAAAGAAAAAAAGAAAAAAGAAAATACTGACTCATTCCACCACAAAGCCTAGCCGACCTGGCCGCCTATATGCTCAAAAATGGCCCACGCAAGGTTCATGCCGCCTCACGCCGTGTGCGCGTCATTTTCAACCACACCACCATCATCGACACGCTCAATGCTTTCCACGTATGGGAGCATCAGTTCTACCCCCAGTTCTACGTGCCCATGAGCGAGCTCAGGGCTTGCACCACCCGCGACGTGCGCATGGTCAAGAGTGACAGCGTCAACCGCGCAGCCTTGGTCGAGCTCACCGTCCCAGAGCGAAGCGGCATCAAGGAGCGCAAAACAGACCGTGTCTTGCGCTTCACCGACGACAAGAGCCTGGGGGCTTTGACAGGGCTCGTGAGACTCGAGTTTGGATCCATGGGTACGTCTCCATGCTCACTCGCCCCGACTTGTCTTCATCTCAGGGGCTGACGGCTCAAGACCAATGGCTCGAGGAAGATGTGCTCGTCCATGTCCATCCCAAAGACCCCTTTAAGCGCCTGGACATCTTGCCCTCTTGCCGCCCCATTGAAATCAAGCTCGGTTCGAGAACCATTGCCACGTCGCCCTACTCGATGCACCTCATCGAAACTGGCCTTCCCGTGCGTTACTATGTTCCGCCAGCAGCTGTCGATCCCTCTATACTACGCAAGAGTGACCAGGTGACCAAGTGCCCCTACAAGGGCGAAGCCCAATACTACCACGTCCTGGTCGACGGCCCCGTGGGCAGAAATCTCGCTTGGCAATATCAAGTGCCAACTGCGGAAAGCTATCAGATTGCAGGGCTTTTGTGTTTTTATAACGAGCGCGTCGATATTTACTTGGATGGCAAACTGCAGCAAAAACCAGAGACGCCGTATGCCTAGAGGAGTCATGGCTAGGTCCATCTACGCAGCGCCCGGCTCTGTTCTTGATGGCAGGCTGCAATACTTATGGCGATATTTTGGCCAAGAGCAACAAGTTGGGGCACATGGTGAAGCGCTTGAGTAGTCCCACGTTACCTTGCATTCAACATATACGAGCTTGGCCAGCGAGAAGGCGTGTACTCTGTCCTTGTTGACTGTGGCTTATAGTACCATGACGCCGAGCACAAAACATACGACTTAGCACAAGGCCAAAACGCTCCATGTGGTGTGCATGCCACATAGCCCATTGCATGTGATTGGAATATATATATGCACAAGATGTGTGTATCCGTACACGTTGATAGCAGCTTTGAAATGATTTGAAATTCGACGCCCACGTAAACGTGTCGTGATACTACATGTGCGGACATGTATGCACATGTAATCAGCGTCTCAACGCTGAGTGGATGCGCCGCTCTGACAGCAGTCTCGCTTAGTGGTTTCATGACGGATGCTCAATACTGACAACAACTACTAGTATGTAGTAGACTTGCTCACAAGAGCAATGTGTAACTCGTACATGTAATGTACATGCATAGATATACACACCTAGTAGGTTACATACATACTCCTACATACATACATACATACATACATTAGGTATGTACCAGTGGCGCTGGTGTTTCTACATGAATCCTCTTCGCCTACTAGAACATGGGCGGAGCTCGAGTTTGATGCATGACTTTTTTTTTTTAACCCGAAAATTTCCCACGGCAACTACTGTGACTCGAGACTAATGAGTGCCTAATAATAGATTGGATTAAATATTATTCCAATTTATTTGTTTCTTTATTTATTCATCATGGTGCCACGCGAATAAATAGTCCAGAGCAGTTCGGAAATGTCTAAGACAATCATGCAGCATATATCATTCTCATCACTCAGGCGAGCTGGCCATGTGGTTTGGCACCTGTCTTTGTTCGCCTGGCCAAGGAGACGCGGCTTCAAGTCCACATTGTGGGCTTTGGCATACGCGTGGCAGTGCACGAGATGTGACGGGCTCAAAAAAGATACAAGAAAAAAAAAACATGAGCAACTTTAAGCGTCGAGGGATTCAAAGACGTGTCAGGTTGTCAATAATAAGCAACAGCAATTATTACATTCAATATAGTGGACATGAGACGTTGCGCAGAGTTGGATCAAGGGTTGCACCCAACCCATGCTGGCTGAAGCCCCCCCGATGCCATGGCATGCCAAGAATGCGACACTAGGAGGCTATAGGAGTTTATTCCCGGACAAGATGGTAGGGCGTAGGGCATAGAAAAGAGGAGCATGGGCAGTCGATGGCAGAGGGTAGAGAAGAGAGATGAAAGAGGACTACAGGGAGACGTGGGCTTGGAAAGCTATTCAAGTGCACCATTGTGAATTCTACGTAACAAAGATGAGAGCTGCCTGGCGTCTGGTGGCCCTGGCTCTCGTGGCCGGGGCAAGCAGCCTGGCCTCGGCGGATAGCACCATGCGGGGCGACGAGGTTGTCCATTTTGCCACGAGGCCCAAGCCTTGGACTGGCCCAGCAACCAAGGACACGGTTGGCCCCTTTAGCTGGCAGGGCTGCTGGACCGAAGCAACAGACGGGCGTGCCTTGGCTGACGATGCCATGGCAAGCGACGACATGACTCTCGAGGCTTGTGCACGATTCTGCAACGACTTTGTCTTTTTCGGAGCCGAGTATGGACGCGAATGCTACTGTGGCAACAGCCTGCACGAGGGAAGTGTCCGAGCCAAGCATCAGCAAGACTGCTCCTTTTTGTGTGCCGGTGACAAGAGCGAATATTGCGGCGCCGGCCTCAGGCTGCAACTATACAGGCAGGACACCTGCACCACTAGCCCTCTGCCAATCTCGGTGCCCACCAGCCCTTTCTCGAGCCAGCCGCCGCCCACGTCGTCCCTGTCTGTGCCGCCAACAGGGCCCATCGTTTGGCCCGGCAACGCCGAATTTGCCTTTTACTCTTGCGTCTCGGAGCCCTCCAAGGGCCGTCTGCTCGCTACCCAAATGGTCAACGACGGCAACAGCATGACGGTCGAGCTCTGTCTCCAAGCCTGCTCCAGCTATGCGTGGGCTGGGGTGGAATACGGCCGCGAGTGCTGGTGTGGCGACAGCCTCAATCTGGCTGGCAGCGTGGGCGCTATACCCGCCAGAAACGTCTCGCAAGCAGAGTGCAACATACCGTGTCCTGGAGACGGCAACGTCTATTGCGGTGCCGGGCTCAGAATCAGTCTATATGCCAGCAGGGAAGCCGCCGTGGCAAATTAACAAGGCTGTGTACACGCTCGCAACGAGGCAAGCAGTGAGTCGGTATAGGCCGCTATGCTCTAGAACATATGCTCTTGTCCCTTTTTGCACCAGACATTGATGTGACCATGGTGATGTTGATGGTGATGATGGTAATGGTGATGATGGTAATAATAATGGTAATGACGATGATAATAATGGAAGCCGTTAGTAATCGGGGCGGAGTTGCCTGCTCTGGTCTCCCCGCAGTCACTGCTCCTCCCTGCCCTCTGAATACGACACCTGACCACGATTAATTTGGCTTTGATTTCCTCGCCCTTGACTCCTAGTATCCTCTCATCTGATTCCATTGTATAATCTCAGCATCTACCGCGTACCTGCTTTCACTGAGAGAGCTTGCTTGAGACAAGCACCGACTTCCACATCTGGCAACTCCGCCAAGTAAACGGCCAATACCATATTAAACACAAGGGCACCGACTGCTCTCGCCTCCATCGACCACTGCTGCCACTTGTTGGTTAAATTGTCACAAAAGACCTTTTCATCAGGAGCCTCCCAACATCTCATTGCTTCAAAGTATTCTCAGGCCGTCATCATGTTTCGTCTGGCTCTTCGCTCTCGAGGCAGCTTCGCACACCCCTTTTGCAGAGCGGCGTCAACCGCCACCACAGCTTCCCCCAAGAAGCAAGGCAACATCTCAGACTCATTCTGGTCTTTTTCTGGCTCAGAGAGACCGTCTTTGCCAGATAGATTTCGTCAGCTCAAGTTGGACCTAATCCAAGGCTATGAAGAAGACCTTGTAGAGAGCTGGGCCACGTTGTTGCAAAGACTCAACAAGGAAAACGCCGAGGTTGCTGAAAAAGAATGCAACGTGATTCCTCAGATTGAGTTTCAGCATCTTGGGAGAGACTGCCAGGAACTCAAGTCTGAAATCTTAAAGAGGGGTGTCGTCCTTGTCCGAGGCGTTATCCCCGAGCCAGAGGCCCGAGCCTACAAGGAACAAATTGAAGAATACATCAGGCAGAATCCGCACACAAAGGGTCAGTTGAGTTTGGCCCCAGTATGTTGACAGGGAGAGAGATTCTGATGAAGCAGCTGATTTGCCCGCATGCAGCTTTTCCGCCAAACAATCCTCAAGTGTTTGAGCTCTATTGGTCCGAGGCTCAACTCAAAGCGCGCTCTCATCCAAACCTCATTAAGCTTCAACGCCATTTACTGACGTCTTTTTGGAAAACTTGGTCTGCTTCCACTCACATATCCCTCAACAACCCAATTACGTATGCCGATAGACTTCGAATCCGCCAGCCTGGTGATTCTTCCTTCGCTCTAGGTCCTCATGTCGACGGCGGTAGCGTCGAGCGCTGGGAAAAGGAAGGCTATGGCAAAGGCGGTGTCTACGATAAAATTTTCCAAGGGAAATGGAACGAATACGATGCTTGGGACGCCAGCGGCAGAGTTGACGCCGTCAACAACCTTTATGATGGGCTCGGAGCATGCTCCATGTTTCGACCTTGGCAAGGCTGGCTCAGCATCAGCCATTCTGGGCCGCGCCAAGGGACGCTTTTGGTAAACCCGCTGATGCATATGACAACGCCTTATATCCTGCTCAGGCCTTTCTTTGAGCCTTTGAGGGCAGGTAAAGGCCCGGACTTCCTCGATAAGAGCAACTGGCGCTTCACCGCGTCGTCGAGAATGACGAGTGAGCTCCAGGGGGCAACGCCGGGCCATGGCCTGGAACTCAACGACCATGAGCATCCTCATCTCGAGCTCAAGAGTACAATGGTGCACATTCCCGAGATCAAGCCGGGTGACTTTGTGGCATGGCACTGTGACAGTAGGCCAAACGACGGCCGCGTGTTGCCATGGAAGAAGCATTGCTGACGATGCTATAGCCATACACGCTGTCGACAAGCAGCATCAAGGCACCAGTGACTCAAGCGTGCTCTACATACCAGTGTGCCCTGTGACGACTCTCAACGCGGAATACTTGGTGCGCCAACGCGACGCGTTCCGGAAAGGGACGCCAGGGCCTGATTTTCCTGGTGGTGAGGGCGAGTCGCAGCACGTTGGGCGGCCGACGGAGGAAGCATTTCGGCAGTGGACGACAGCCCAGGGACGACAAGCATTTGGACTTGACAGGCTCGAAGCTGTGTCCAAGGCCACGGCAGGCGAAAGAGGGGCGATTGAAAGGGCAAACTCGATTCTAGGTTTCTAAGCATGCCCACAAGATGACGGGCAGCCAAGGAGTGTCGAGGTGTGTTGCATCCAACCAAGCCATGCCTGCTGACAGGCAGCACCGAGACGCGTGCGCCCGTCATTCCACATACATAGATTCATGTAGTTGGCGCTTCTCCGTGGCGCTCGAGGCAGTCAGACCAAGTATTTGTAATCGGCAACACGACGACATTTGGCCAGAGTCAGTGTCTCAGGTTGCATGGCTGCCATGCATGTATGTATCTACCTGGTATATAGCGGTGTCCATGTCCAAAGTACACATGTGCAGATGGGAATGACACTTGAGTTTAATTAGCTATACTCGATGCAAACGTCTTGTTGAGCGTGTGACAAGAAGCTTCCAGAGGCTTACCTGCAAGCTGACCCAGCAAGTCGTCAAGAAGTGCTGATAGAATCTGCCAGATGCTCCCACGGCCAAGTGGGTTTCCCCGCCCCCACCTTTCTGCTGACGCTGGTAGAGTATGGGCAGTTTGTAAGCTGAAATGCAACCCGCGGGGGAAGAGTGGGAAGAGTGGGAAGAGTGGGAAGAGTGGAAAAAGGGAGGTGCTTTTTGCAGCAAGCAGGTCAAGGTTTAGTCTGGTTCGATGACGGCACTCTGGCGAGAGCCCGTTGCTACTTGCCTACCAGGTATATATATAGGGGCCAATGCCTTGCCTGCTCTTTTCCGCGCACCACTTTGGCGTGGAGCTTGAGTAGAGAGCTTGAGCAGAGAGTTTGAGCAGAGGACCTTGGACACTTTGACTTTTACAACTTTGAACCACTCAGCTCCAAAGTTCAGTCTAGAGCAACAAGACTTGACCGCCACCATGGGCTACGGACTCTACGACTCCTCGGTCATCATGGCCCGCGATGCACTCAAGTCGCTCTCCACGATTCTCAAAAAGGGCGAGGCAGCCCCAAATGCTGCCAGTCTGCCCGAGGCGCGCATCCACCCCGACATGCTCCCTCTGACATTCCAGGTCTACACCGTGACAGATCTGGCGCAAAAGATGCTGGCTCGCGTCTCTGGCACCGAGCCGCTGACGCTGGAGAAAGACCTCAAGACATTTGCCGACATGCACGCTCGCATTGACCAGGTGCTCGAACTGCTGGCCGATGCCGACCAAGAGGCCATCAACAAGCGCGTCGACGAGATTGTGCCTCTCAATCTCGGCCCCAACAAGCTCATCAACGTCCCGGCCCGTGTCTACGTCAACGCCTACGGCCTGACCAACCTCTTCTTCCACCTGGTGACGGCCTATGATATCATGCGCAAGGAGGGTGTCCCGCTTGGCAAGCTCGACTATTTGGGGGCTTTTATGGGTTCTCACATACCCGAGGGCCATTGAAATGCCTTGTTGCCATGATGCTGGCGGCTTTAGCGTAAACTCTATCTACATCAACACGAGTCGCCTTTTCTTTTCTTCTTCTTTTAGTATGTATATATATATATATATTAGTATATACTACTATATATATATATAGTACAGCAGTACAAACTCTCTCTCTCTCCGCCTCCCGCAAAGTGCTCGATTTACCTACCCTGCACATGTCAATCTAACCACAAGTCGTATGGCCCATTCCGCATCACCCGAAGCAAGGCTACGGCGCATCCCGCATTCCAAGACCGGGTCTCTGCGCTTTGCAATTAGCTGCCAACTTCTTGAGGAGCTAAGAAATCCCAATGTCAAGGCAAAGTATTGACAAAGTCGACGACTCAGACTCATGGTGGCCTCGGCTAGTTAAAGAGAGTAAAATCATAAATCATAAGCATGGAACATGGACGATATTTGATGCTGAATACTAAACTTAGCCCTTGGATGCCGGGGCTTTCTTATCTATTTTCTTATCTATTCACCGAAATAAAGTTGCAGCCAAGTCTTCCCACGTCGTCTTCCCTGCACAAGCCTAATGTCTTTCCTGTAATGTATTGAATCAGAGTTAGAGCCAGACTGCCAAGGCAAAAGCAAAGACGCAGCGATATACAAATACTTTGCAAGCTGGGAGAAACTGGCGAGCAGAAAAGCGTCTAGCCTCCAAGAATAGAAGAATCTGCGACAGGAGCAGCATGGCCATGCGACGCTCAAGGTCTCGAGTGCAACGCAACACGCATTCAGGTTCCCACCCTAGCTCTTGACGCGCCATTTACTACTGCCTTGCCGTCCTTAGCGACTCCAAATTCAGCCCAACTTTTCATCTCCCTTCCCCCTTCCCCCCTCCCCTGGGCCTCTTTGATTCAGTCAAAAATCTAAGCTTATTTCCTTGCTGTTTGGACTGACCTCGGTTTATATTTGCTCGGCTACGGGTGTAGCCTAGTGGTTTCAGGTGGTGGAGAAGTAGGGCGCGCGCTAGAAACTGGCTCGCTGTCACTGGAGTGTGCCTAGTTATACGCCTCGGTAGGCATTATCTGGCCGCGTGCCATGTTACTTCTCACGCACACATTACTGGCACAATCCATGGTTCGGTAACACGCCGGATGGGGCCCGTGGCGATCCCGGTGGGTGGTTTTACTACAATATTGGCCGCTGTCCCCAAGTCTATTGACACCATTGTTTTTCAATCTTTTTTCAATCTTTTTTCGGGGGTTTTCTTTCCAAACCTGTAGAGGAATCCTGTAGAGGAATCCCTAAAAGAATGGGCCTTGTCCCTGCCCTCGACTCTGGGGCTTGAATAGAGCCAACATGGTGGGTGATTTTCATCAGGTATTCAGGTGGCGTCGCGACGCATATGTACACAATTGTCCTTGTCCGGTGGCATGGAACTGCTACAAGTTTCACACAGCCTTCAAGTCAGCCTCAAACCACCGAAATCGAAACAAGACATGGCGGTCAGGCCAAAGATAAAAGCAACGACTTCCAAAGGTTAAAAACGTAAGGGCTGGCCGCCTGCCAGAATAGCCGGCTGCAGATGTGCCTCTGCCTCTGGACATGCGCATCAGCCGAATTTGTCCCCGGGTCTTGTTATGCCGCATTACCATCAGACACTTGTCTACCGGCATACTGGGCTGTACCATGCTGAATAGATTGCCTGATGGGGTCAAGACAGCCAATGGCAACCTTGACATGTTTTGGTTCCTCCAGATACAGGGTTTTTTTTTTTTGACAAGTGATGGATAATGTAGCACACGAGTGCTGTCCATACAAGGCGACGTGGCCATGACTATTAGATTCAAACAAGTAGAAAGCCAAAAGCCACGCCCAAAATAGGCACCATGAGGCAAAGTAAAATGGCTCTGGCTATACGAGCATTCCTTGCCGTGCTTGATACGCGCCAAGAGGCCATCGTCCCACGCCCCTGAGAGCAAAGCCCACATTCATGCCCAGGCAGACCCAACTGCCGCCTTGTGGCCAGCCCACATGTATGCCCTTGGCTGACGTATCTTTTTCTTTGCTCGAATCCACTGCAATCTTGTCGGAATCTTTTCGCTGCTTAATTCTATTCCATCAGGCGTTTAGTAAAAATACAAGCAAGATCCCACAGAGTCTTTTTTTTCCCCTCTTGGCTCTCTCTCTCTCGTGGGGAAAAAAAAAACTTGTCAAATCCCCAGGATCTTCACACTTTTTCCATCACATGGATTCCCGTCCGAGCATCCCCACGTTCAGACGTATGACGCTTCGAAACCTCTGTTCCACTGCACGTCGAGTCGGTCGAGAGCCTTGAGCTCCAGTCACCCACATTTGCAGCTTTATACACTAGCGCCTCCCTGATTTGCTCTCCCGCGGGCGCTACGGGCTCGAGCTCTAGAGCCCACGTCCCTTTACTCCTCTTGTTGCCCCGTCGGATGCAGTTCCTGACTAGTAATAGCTTGGCTGGTGGCCAGACCATCATATACACCCGGGCAGCCTCCCACAACCTATTTCCAGGCTTGACCAGAACTAGGTCTTTTCGTCCCTTCAGTTGTGTTATTGCTGCTCTTCACCTCGCCCTGTTCAAGTTTTTTTGCATCTTGTTCCACTTTGTGGAATCTCGCCTTCTTTACTGTTGATTTTCTGTTTGCTTTTTCTTCCTTTTACTCATCCGGCATGGGCAGTCAATTTTGCTAACATCCGCCGGGAGCCTGCATTTGGATCCAGTCGACTTGTCGCCAAGTCAATCTCATATCTCGTTACTCTGAATTCAAGTCGTTGCCTTGCAGGCCAAGGTCGAGTCGAGTCCATTTGCTCTTGATTTATTCTCAAGCCGGCCTATAAACCCATAAACTTTTCCACCTTGTGTTTAGCTAGACTGCCAAAATGCCGAATCTCGACGTCTCTGAGCTCAACATTGTCCTCTCCGTCTTGGGTAAGAAGAGTTAATGTTTTGAAAACGGAGGGCAAGAAGAGGGTGCAAATATTCGTGTTAACCATTAGGCTCTAGGCACTTTTATCGTCCTCTATGGTATCATTTCGGTCAAGATCAAGCAGAAATGGTATCTGGGAGAAGCTCGTGAGCGCAAACCTCTAGCAACACAGTTGCCACAAAGTGCATGCTAACAAGCACAGTTCCTGCCGTTGCCATAGGAGTTGCACTGGGCCCCATAGCTGCCAAGTTTCTCGACAGTGAGAGATGGGGCTCGGCTGAAAAGGGGCAGACGCCCGAAATCACTTTGGTGAGGCCTAGCCCACGCCGTCGCTTGGACCTTTGATGGGCCACCAGGCTAACAAGGAACCATGAACAGGGAGTCACCAGAGTCATGATTGGTCTGCAGCTCGTCATTGCTGGTTACCAACTGCCTGCGAAATACAACCTCAAGCGATGGAAGGAAATGCTCATGTGTCTGCTGCCCATCATGACCATCATGTGGCTTTGCACGACACTCTGCATGCTGGCAACGGTGCCCAAAGTGACGCTCCTGGCAGCTCTCGTCATTGGGTCCTGCGTTACGTGTACCGATCCCATTCTGTCTCAAGCCATTGCAAAGGGCCCCTTTGCCGACAAGTTTGTGGCCCGTCCGCTGCGTGAAATCATATCATCCGAGGCCGGTGCCAATGATGGCTTCGGCTTCCCGTTTCTGCTGCTTGCCGTCTATCTTATCCGCCATGCGGACATTCCTGGTGCGGGCGAGAACAAGGAGGGCGCCGTGGCGGTGGCTGGCCAAGCGGCCCGTCTTCTCTTTGCGCGCGAGGAGCAAGTTGGTCGGTTGGGCGGCGGCGTTGGAGTCGCCTTGAAGAACTGGTTCCTTGAGACGTGGCTCTACATTGTCTTCTTGTCCATCATCTACGGCGCTGTAGTCGGCTATGGGTCCTGCAAGGCCGTCAAGTTTGCCCTGCGCAAGTGAGTGGCTCACTGATCCCTCAAGCCCAGCTTCTGACCCCATGCAACAGGAAATGGATCGACAGCGAGTCCTATGTGCTCTTCCCCGCTGCACTCGGCATGTTCATCGTCGGCACCTGTGGCGCCATTGGTACCGATGACCTCTTGGCCTGCTTCGTTGCTGGCAATGCTCTCAACTGGGACGGTGAGTTCCTCGAGGAGACGGAGCGACGCCACGACGAAGTCAACTCGTGTATCGACGTGCTGCTCAATTTTGGTGGCTTCATGTACATTGGCACCATAATGCCCTGGTCCCAGTTCAACGATCCCGACGGCACCGGCTTGACCTACGGCCGCCTGATACTCCTGGGCCTCATGGTTATCCTCTTCCGCCGCATCCCTTCCATCCTTCTCTCCTACAAACTCATGCCTGCTGTTGTCAATGGCTGGAAAGAAGCTCTTTTCATGGGGTATTTTGGGCCCATTGGCGCCGGTGCCGTCTTTTATGTTGAGCATACACGCCATCTGTTCCCTGAGCTTGGAGAAGGCGACGAAGAAGAGACCAACCTGGTGCGCGTCATGGTGCCCGTTGTTTACTGGCTGGTGCTGTTTTCAATCATTGTTCACGGGCTCTCCATCCCCGCCCTCAACCTCATCTACGGTTGGATGGGCGTCAAGCCAATCCAGGAGGATGCTGTTGAGATCCGTCGCGTCTCCATGCGAGTAGCAACACCCGTCAATGCCGTGCCCGGAGACAGGGATACCTTTATCGCCTACAATCGCTTCAGTAGGCCCGTCTTCGATCCGGACACGCTTCCAACTGCTCGAGACGAGCCCAACATTGGCTACGCCGTTGGTGAGTACCCAAGAGATATTAAGCCATCGCCTCGCGTCAATTACAAGCTCTATCCGGACGACGACATTGAGCAAGAGAAGCAGAGGGCCCAGCGAAGGGTCATCAGATACGGCCAGTAAATTTGCTCTTCTTTTGCTCGATTCTTTTGCGTGACAGCTATCCTCGCACGCACGCAGTCAAACTGCCCAGGCTCTTCAACTTGTGAGCCCAAGTACTTTTTGTATCTTGAGCTCACTGGGTGGGACTCGAGTCGATCAGTCGGCGGCCCTACTTTACCAGCATTTGTAGTGCCTAGATTCGATGCAAAACAAGAGGGAAAAGAAAATCAATAACTAACTTTAGTCATTCGTTAGCTTGGACGAGCTTACTTGAAACGTTCAAGTAAGCAGCAAGCAACGGCATGGGTGACTAGATGTCTTGAACAGCGACTCATTGTGCTAGTTTGTAAATTGGTCCCAGTCACCCCAGTTGAGTGGCAATCCAACGTCGAGATTGGCCTCAAGCGCATCCTCGACAGCGTTCAAATCAAAGCTTGGATCGATATGACCAAAGATGTCTTGTCCTGAGACAGCATCAATGAGCGAAACATCGACGCCAATATCTAAACCAACCGTGGGGGTAATTGAATGTAGGCTGTAAGAAGCTGTTTCTGGCAACACGCCATCCGCAGCAGCAGGCCCGACTCTTGCCTCGGCATGTTGAGGCACTGGGCTAGCCTCTCTATTCATTGCAGTCGCTGCCCTTTCCATCTCCTTGAGGATGCGTTCACCAAGGCCCGCAACCACCTTTGCGCTCCAAAAGTAATCGGCAAATTTCTTGAGCAGCTCGCAGTTGCGTCTAAAGGAAAGCATTGATCTCGTGCGGAACATGGGTAGTCGACTATGCCTCATCTTGCGATACTCAACGCTGAGAGCAAGAGAGAGCGCATAAGGTACGAGAGGAACAGGGCTTAGTGCATCTCTGGCAACTGCAAAGGCTATGCGATCAGCTGCAAGAGATCTCCGAGCACTAGCCGATGCGGGAGGCAGTGTGGAGGCAGCTGATGGTGTTCCAGGCCGGGGAAGTCTGCAGGAGAGAATAACGACGGCGTGGAAAAACGTTTCAAGGGTTGCTTCATCAACAGTCAGGCTGGCTCAGTCTCATGATACATGGGCAACTGACCTATGAGATGCGAAGGCACCTTGAGAGCGTCGGCGCTTACTATCATGGCCTCGAGCATAGGCAGGTCAATGTAAGTAACCTGCTTGAGCCCAGAGGCTTCTGCACTTGGGCCAGGCCGGTAGAGCTCAATGATCTGTTCGAGCCACTGGACAATGAACAAGAAGAGACGGAAACAAGGCGGGCGGTCTCGGATACAGGCATCGAGATCGGCGCCAACGTCTCGCTCATGAATAAGATAGGGTCTACCATAGACAGCAGCGTTGATTCGGTCCAACGCCCATACGACACAAAACAAATTATTGAGATCCTGGCAGTTTGGGGCATCATATCGCAAGAGATGAAGACCTAGGGTTTGGATGTGATGGATGGCCCGGCCGCCCAACTGGGCTGGTAGGTCGGCCTCCTCGGCGCATGTCGGCTGAGTGTAGAGTGAGAGTAAAACGAGGGCCCGGATGTGAACAACTCTGTCCGTAGTGATACTCGTCTCAAGAATAGCTCGCACTGCTGACGAGAGCGCATGAGAAAACTCTTGGGCCGATAGCAGCTGGGGACCCTTGTTTTGAAGGCGGAGGTGAGGAGACATTTCGGCATCAGTTGCTGCTGCCAAGCAGACGATTTGACGCGAAATCACGTTGCATGGCACGTCGAGGCGGCCTCGAAGAGCATGCTGGGGGATGATGGGGAATATGGGATCAATCTTGGCCAGATAGACAGCCTCGAGCTTTGCATAGTCGTCTGGCGGCGGCAGACACGACAAGCAATGTTGCCGGACAAAGGGAAGCAGAAACTGATCCATGGCGAGTGGGGGGCGCGAGGTGATGAACTGAGAGGGAGGCCCAGCGGTGCCTGGAGCTGACGACGAGAGCCAGATGCCGACATCTTCATTCTGAGCCTCGTGCCTCGTAGCCTCGAGGAACATGCCCTCTGGATTCAGATCGCCGACGAACCGAGATGACTGCGGAGCCACGTCTGCATCACCAGACGTGCCAGCGTCACCGTGGGACAGGCTGTCCCGAGGGAGCATTGCTGAGCTGCTCTCCATACGGCCTGGATGCGAAGGCACCAGCGAATCGGCCCCAGTTGTCCTTGATGATGATGGTGCTGCAGGGCTCCTTTGGCCTCCCTTAATAAGATGCACCAGTCGCCAAAAGATTATTGGCACGACTCACAAAGGCTCAGCCGAGCGTGAGTCACGATGCTGTTGCTGCGGTGCCGTCGAGGCCAAATCGTCTAGGGCATGGATGCATCGTCTCTTGGCACAGCCTTCAGCAAGAGCCAGAGGCGAACAGTATAGGCTTTGGCCAAGGGTACCTTTTTGCGCCGACACAAGGAGCACGCCTGCTGAACCTGTTTGCGCTTCACGGGCAGTCCCCCCCGTGCAGGATCAGAGGCGACAAACTTGACTTTTCTCGCTCTTGATGGCGACATGGCGGCATTTTTAAAATCGGCACAGTTCTTGCTCGACGACGACGCACCGAGTAGGGCTCGATACGATGCATTTGCTGCTGCAACAAGAGCCCAGACGTCGTTCTAAATGGAACCGTTGTAGTCGACTGGCAGACGCCGGGCGCTTCGCCGTGGAGAAGCAATTCACATGTTCGTGTTCGTGTTGTCGCATTGCCCCACTGGCGACTAGCTGCCTTCACGTCATGTGCCCATCAGGCGCCCTCATGCTACCAACGACGCCAAGGGCTGAAGCAGCACCCCCATCATGTCATCCACAAGCCACTTGGTCGTCAAGGATGGAATTCCTGCCGTGCAACAGCACTCGCTTTGTAGCAACCTCATTTGGTGCCGTGTTTGCTGCGGTTGCCACATTCAAGAAGCCTTCCATGCCGTCTGACCGAGACCGCACTTGGACTGTCATGGCACATGTCTGCCTTGCCAACCAAGACATGGGTCGACAATTCATCTAGGCATGGGCTGACCTAGGGCAAGTGTCTTGCAGTCTACCATCACCAGCATCACCTACTTGCCAGAAGAATGCCGACAGCAGACAGCAAACGCATCTATGAAGAAGGCGATAAAATGATTACACCGTTTTCAATGGCCCATACGCCTTGCCCAAATGGCAATCTTGAAAGGCTTTGAGACACAATCCTCGACTCAGCCCACGATGAAGTAACAGATGAAATTGCAGACAGAATCTCGAATTTCCTCCCAATGCAGACCCTGACTCATGACGCAGAGTGCCTTGTACTAAATCACGACGGCTTCTATCACGGCCCGACATCGGCCACGCATAGCATGGTTAGCATGGCTAGCAATCGTGTGTCTTGTTCCCGTTTGTCTCGTATTTTGCCACTCGACCACGGCTTTGCTGTCTCTCAGCCGGTTCGACAGCTTGCGCCATGGGGTTGGATTTGCTCGTCAAAAATTACAAGCGTGTTGCCAAACAGACTATTTGCCGCAATAACCAGCCGGGACGTGGCACTCTCTTTGGACTGCCAGCTGCTCTGGGCCAGCAGTGTCACAGAGTACACAGCACGCGACCATCTTGACCTCAGCCCTGTGGCAGCAGCGCTTGGCCACTTAACCACAAAGGCGATGTGTGCCTGATGAGAAAAGCACGCGGCCATGGCGCCATCCAAATAGAAGTCTTGATTCATGTTGCTAAAGACTCTGTGACTTGTCTCCAGGCTGAGAAGGACTCGTCAGTATTCATCTATGTCACTGTTGAGTCCTTGTTTCCTTATATTGGTAGGATATCTCCCATGGACCAGCCGCTTCTAGCTGTTTATACGGACGCTACAGGAGAAATTGGTTTGCGTGTCTTAAGATATCCCAGAGTTAGTTCATAGATACAACATGTCGAGCAGCCAGCCGGGGCCATCGACTTGGGCACCGCCTGTCCCCCCGAATTACCACAAGGAGCCGATGCAAGGCCCTGAAACTATACACAACCATTATCATTCCGCCGTTGCCAAGCAGAGCCCATGGTACCGCCGCAAGAGATGCATTTGCATTCTCGTATGTGCCTCGATATGCTCTCTATCAACTCTAGCCACCATCTTGATATTTGTTCTACGATTGCAATTCAAGGACAATCCAAACGCAGCACTCGAGGCTGGCGCTAGCTCCACGACCACGTTGTTTGCGTCATCAAGTATTTTGGCATCTGCTTCTGTTTCAACTCTATGGGTCACCGCCAGTCCCGAACCAACAACAAGCGCGAGTGATGGCTCTTTGACCAACGATTCTTTAGTGGGCGTAATCAACTCTGTTCTCTCGACACACTCGGACCAAGTCTCATGGACTCCGTCTTCATCGACTTCTTGGACCAGTTCCTCGTCCACTTCTCTCTCTTCTTCTACTTGGTCAGAATGGACACAACCAACTTCCACTTCAACTAGCTCCGTGGCTGCAGAAACGAGCTCTGCCATTTTCAAGCTCTCGGCAAAATCTCAGCTTGCATCAGGGTATGCCAACCGTCAAGACGTCGAGCTGCATCGTCGAATTGTCGTGTGGCAGGACAGTGAGAGCAATCTGATTGCAACTGAATGGTCTTCCACGGGTGGTGCCATGTCCACCTACCGCATCGCAGACAAGCTTCCATCGCCCGTGGCAGATGCGAAACACGGCACACCGCTCGCAATGGCTATAGGGGACTCTGGGGTGCACGTCTTCTTTGTTGATACTCAAGATTGGATTGTGCACCTCTCCGAATCCACCCCTGGAAACTGGAACTTGACTAGAGTGTCACAAGGCCAAAAAAATATTGTCGCAGCAAAGTATTCTACACTATCTGCAGGCTTTCATCGTGGGCCTGATGATGTGGAGATACTCTGCATAGCATTTGAAAGCCCACGACAGGAGTTGCAACTGGCCATGACAGATGAGCCTGATGAATCGAGCCGATGGCATGTTGTGGACGTGACGCCACTACCAATGTCGGTCCCAGGGCAGGCAGACATGTCCTGTTTCTCGTTGGCCGTGAATTGGCCGTCTGGGCAAGACGACGAACATGCAATCATGATTGCTGTCTTGGGCCGGGATGGATTGGTCGCATGGCGATGTTTGACAGATCAGTGGCCGCTCCAGACGGGAGCAAGGCCATGTCAGGAGATGAAGAACGCGTTTCAAGGCAAGTTTCCATGGTTTTCTCAGAATCAAAGACGAGGTACTGACAGTAGGTACAGACAACCGGGGCCAAAAATTCAAGTCTTCGCCGCCACCTCAGCAGCTGGCATGGATCCGCCACGACGGACAAGTGTACAAGAGAGCCGTCCATGACAGCTCTGAGCTGAGCCTTGTAGCTCTTGACGGGAGCGGCAGCATCAGCGAGGACAGAATCACACCAGACCTGGCTCGGGACAGCGGACCGCGACTTCAGGAAAGGGATTCATTTCTCGCCATTTCTACGACTGATGAAGGTCTCTTGTTTGCGACAACTACCGACAACATATCTGTTTATCGCCTGGACGAGGATGGCCAAAAGTGGCGATTGGTGGAGACTCTGATGCGCAAGTAATGAGTGATGCACACTTGTTGGTAAAGATTCTTTTCAGTGCAGCAGAATTCGCTCTTTTATCACGGTTTCATTTTGTTAGTCACAGGTGCGGAACGGCATCTTGGACAAGCAAGGAATGGCAGTGGCGAGAGGACAGGCTCCTCGGACACTAGAAACAAAGGAAAGTTTTTTTTGGCTGGCGAAAAGACGAAAAGGACGAGGTTTCCATCTTGTCAAGAGCTTCATGAGCTTCATGTACAACGCCATGGCCGTGTATTTAGTGATGACTGTCGTTGTCGTTGGCGCCTGATGACACAACACAGTACGGATAAAAAGTCCTAAAACATGAGGATTCGCGGTGGATGGGCCAGACGCGCCAAAGCGCTAGTCCCAAAACGGAAGTAAGTAAACAAGGACCCCTCGCACAAGAGTATTTTGTCTGGGTCTACCCTCAATCCTGTGTTGCGAGACGCGGATGCAACAAGACAGCAGTGGGCAAGCAACTCGAGTGGTCCAAGCCATGTCTGATGCTGAATTACCCATTACTATCCGGCGACCACGCCGAGGCACCAGCAGCCATGTCGAGGTGCCTCCAAGAGAAGAGCCCAGGACACCGCGACGAGACACCAAGACAGTGCGCTTTTCGAGCCCTGGGCCAGCGGCAGTCAAGGACGAGACACAGCCTTCAAGCAGTCTTACACCAATGCTGTGCCGCGCGTCCATTGCGACTCCACGCCACCGGCGGGCCTCGACGCCCGGCACGACACCAAGTCGCTGCTACAGGCCGTACCAAGCAGCGCCGGTGCCGCCGCTCTTTCTCAAGCCATCTACGGCCGAGGGCCGTGTGGAGCGCCGCATCCGCCGCGGCAACATGCGCGATCTGCTCAACAAGGTGGAGCAGCAGAAGAAGCGCAGCATCCAGCAGGCGCAGGCTGAGGCGCGACGGCTTCAGTCAGAGATTGACGCCCGCGATGGCGAGATACACCGGCTGCGAAACAACTCTGCCCTGGTCAATGGCCATCGCATTCGGGAGCTAGAGCAGCAGATATACCATCTGGGAGAGGAGTTGGAGAGGCGGCGCGGCTCGTCGAGTAGCCATGACTGGACCCTGGCAGCGCGGGACCCCTTTTCCCACTACTCTTGCATGGACGAGCTGCCCGACCATGAGGACGAGTTTGGCGACGCCACTGTAGCGCAGTTGGCGGCCAGCACACCGCCACGGGCCCAGACTTCCTTCCCGACGCCCCCAGCCACGAGTCCCGCCGCACCTACAACGCCATGCAAAGCTGCGAGACGGTCGCATGTGGGAGTGCAAACAAGCCTCCCGGACGCGGCCAAGCAGCCGCTGGAAGAGGAGCTGGCATCTCTGCAGCTCGAGGTGTGCAAGCTGACGACGACTCTCGACTCGTACCGGGCGCTTGGCGAGAGAGTCCGAGCCCGTCTGGCCATGTCTTGTGCACCAGTACACGGTGACGGAGGGTCCGACGCATCTTGCCTCGATGACATTGAGCAGCAGGTCGAGTCTCTGGTGCAGGCCATGGATGATAGAGCAGCAGCACTGGCGCTCCTCACGTCATGCATTTCAGATCTGGGCTTCCCCGGCAACGACGCTGCCGAAATGGTTGTGTCTCTTGCCTCTGGCTTCCGCGCTGCGCGGCTGGAGCTGGAGTATCTGACGCCTGGCGAATTGACGCTCCCTTTGACGTCGCACGGGGCCGAGGTGCTGGACCTGTTACTGACGCGTCTGCGGGCCATGGCGAGGAAATGCCAGCAAGATGAAGCGTGCATTGACGAATACCACGAGATTGAGCAGTCTTTGCGTAAGCAGCTGGATGCCAGAGTCAGCGTTGTGGAGGAGCTCAAGGCCGACATGCTCAAGGCCGAGAAGCTTTTGGGCGAGGAAACAAGGCAGGTGGAGGAGCTACAGGTTAGCAACGAGCGTCTGCGAGGCGCCATTGACTGCTACCTTCGCGACATTGCGGAGCTGGAGAAGCTTGTTGAGCGGCTGGACCAGCAGGCCCGCGACGCACAAGCAACGCACCAGGCCTTGCACAAGTCGGACCTGGACACGGTGGCAGCGCGCGAAGCCAGCATGGCCGAGCTGGAGACCAAGCTGGCGCAAACAGGGCAAAAGGCGGCGCGTCTGCAGGCTGAACTTGGCCATGTGCACGAGAGCAAGAGGAGCCAAGTTTTGGCCCTCAACAAGCGCCATGGAGAGGCATTGGCGCTGCGAGACGCGCGCGTCCTGGAGCTGCGTGACCAAGTCGACCGGGTCAATGAATCGCTGCGGACGGCCCACGACAGCATGCAGCAGCTCCGGGCCGACAAGGACGCCCTGTCCACGCGCATGGAGGAGGAGAAGCGCAAGGCCAAAGCAGCCGTCGACGCCATCAAGACGGAGCTGCAGCGCGCCATGCAAATGGGCCAGGCCTTTCTCGACAGCCCCAAGAAACCGGCGCCAGTGCGTAAAGCAGCTAAGCCGAGGCCTGTCAGCGTGACGGGCCCAGTCAAGCGGCCTGGCGGGCTGTGGGATGCGGCAATGGCCAGGCGAAGCAGCAGCAAGAGGCGGCGAGTCGATAGCGGCATGGGCCTGCTCGAGGAAGACGAGGCTGACGCCTAAAGGTCAGCTCACGCGTCTCGAGACATTTCATTTGTGGACATTTGAATCGTGGTTATTTTTGGGGGTGCAGTGTTTGCGGTTTAGTTGGGCGTGCAGCCGGCGTACTCTTACTATCGTCTTGGGGGGGGGAAACATGTACAAGAGTGCAATTCTACTTGAACATCAGTGCTACTTGTTCAACCCGTGACACTATTCTCAAAGCCATAATCACCCTTTTGAGAGCGTATTGCTGTCTGCACAGAGGCCCATTTCCACATGTATAGCCAGCGTCCAACCAATGGCTCTTTGCCCTTTGGAGTGCAGAGGCCGGCGCTCCATCTCAAAGCCGACAGCACCCTCCCCCAGCCCGGCCTTGTCCTCCCGCCACATCTGACGGCCGGAGCATGCCGACAAGACGTGCAAACGCGACGGCAAGGACCCGAAGGTGGCTTGCTCCAATCGCCGAGCGGGCTGCGAGGGCGCGTGGGAGGCGTCGTGGCGGCGTATGGGAGGGCTCAGCGCAGTCGGCCATACGCGACGCTGATGGTGGGCGTCGTGGCCATGTATCTACTACTAGCAGTAGCACTACTAGTACAACTACTAGTAGTGCTAATGTACTACATGTATGTATGCAACTTTGTGCCGACTTGCGCACTATGACGCTGCTGCCCATTGGCCTTGGCGCCGCCATTGCTCCTTACAGGTGCCATGTTTTGCTTTGGCGGCTCCAAACTTCTGCACCTCATCAAATCATGGTTCAAGCATGGTTCAAGCATGGTTCAAGCATGGTTCAATCATGGTTCAATCATGGTTCGCGCACGGCACTGCTTTGTCTGACGTCTTGTAGCTTCATCTCCTTCTCTCCACCATTCTACTCTCGACCCACGCTCTCCTTGGCTGCTTCCGCCCTTGATGCCCATTTTACCACTTTTCCTCCTCCTCTTGCGCGCGACGCTCTTTTTGCCGTCGTCAAGCGCGTCCACGGGCACCTTGTCCATCAAGGCCTTGGACTCTGCCTCTTTTCCTTTTTGCCCAAGACATCTCGTCATCTTGCCGGGGCCTTGTAGCTGGGACATGGCAGACCTATCTGAGACTTGTTTCTTGTCTTGCTCAATAAACAGGTCGTGCTGCGTCAGAGAGCGAGTGGGCAGGGCTCCTACAAGCTGGATGCGCCTTGGCACGCATAGACGCTGCTCGATGCTCTGCCCCCTTTTCCTCTCCGCCATGCGCCCCCTCGCTTGCGTCACATTGCCACGCAGACAGACATGATGGCCTCAGGGCCGTCTCAGCTTGACGTGGCACTGCTTGGGTAGGTTGACCAGCCTCTCGGTGATTTCCCAGCCGCCCAGCGCCTCGTCGACGGGCTCAAAGACAAAGTTCCACAGCAGCAGCGTTACAGTCATGCGCAGCTGCAGACATGCCTGCTTTTTCCCAAAGCACTGTCTCGGACCAGCCGAGAAGGCGAGGTTCGGGCCGGCCTTTGCATCAAACACTAGTCTCTCGCTGCTGCCGTCACTTTGCCGCTTCAACCATCGCTCCGGCCTGTACTCGCCCACGTCGTCGCCCCAGCCCGGCACGTGCTCCGCTTCCAGGCACTGCGTCTGCGGTATGCGCAGCGCAGGCTCTGTCAAAGAGGGCCCCGTCAAGGGTATCATGACATCGGTGCCCTTGGGTATGGGATACCCCTGGATCTGCGTATCGCACGTCGTGGTGCGTACAATGAGCGTCACCACGGATGCGCAGCGTAGCGACTCTTCCAAGACGGCATCAAGGTAAGGAATCGACGCTGAGAGAATCTCCCCAATCGAGGGCCAGCGGCCTTGGGCCTGAGCCAGTCCATGAGCCTCGCAAAGGGCTCGTCGGAGTCGGTTCTGGACATCTTGATGCCGCGTCATGTGTTTTATCCACCACGCCAGCAGCGTAGCAGTCGAGTCGTGGCCTCCCAGCAGGTATCCCAGCACCTGCGACTTGATCAGCAGGCCATTTGGCCAGGGCTCGGCTCTTGGGCCCCTCCTCACCTCGTCACGTATCGCGGGAGAGTAAAAATCTGCATTGCGTCCAGTCTTGCTGGCCGCCATGCTTTCTCGCCACAGCAGCTCATCAAGAGCACTCTCTGGCACTGCCTTTTCCCCCATGAGCGACAGGCGGTGCAGGCTCTTGGCAGTCTGCCGCCGCAGCAGCGATTTTCTATTCCAGTGTGCGCGGGCGTGTTTGGGCTTGAGCAGAGCCAGCCACTGGGCCATGGTGGGGAAGGGGCTGCTCTGCGCCAGGGCCACCATGTCGGGTATGTCGAGCAAGGCTTCAATCTCGGCATCTTCTGGTGCGCAAGGAAACACGACGGGTTCATGGACCCCCTCGGCAGGCTCAACATCAAAGCCTTGCGTGCAAAGAATCTCGCTCTTGAGTGCCGCCTTGGAGTCCTCCATGCCAAAGGCAACACTGGAAATCATGTCCAGAGTGGCCAGGTACAAGTCACGCGTGGCAGAAAAGGAGCGTGTCCCTGCTTTTGATTGTTTTAAACCCCATAGGTCGACTAGAAGAGAGACTCTGTTGTAGATACGGGGGGCTGCTACCTAGCCATGGCGTCAGAAGAGCGGTACAAACGAGCCTTGGGGCAAAACTTGGCAACGCCGTTACCTCTTTGATGAACCAGGGCGCCATGAGATCGCGCAGCAGCTCACGATGGATTCGAAAGCGTGCGTCTCGAGTCTCCATGGTAAAATGAAAGTTGGGCGCCGTCAAGCCGACGCACTCCTTGTTGCGCGTGCCACGGTCAAACTCTCTGGTTCGACGGGCGCAAATGTCCATGGCGATGCGGTAGTCGGAGATGACAACGGTTGGCCTTCGAAAGGGAAAGAGAAATAGCTGTGAGAGAGGAGCGCCATGCTCCCGAGGCTGGCTCCATATCCACTGACGGCGATAGGTCGAGGACCGAATCTGCTTCAAGTCTCCAAACAGACGCCTCGACGAGGCCTTATTATAGGGGATGCCTGGCAAAGGCCTTGGTAGGGCTGACAGGTAGACAAGGACGACCAGGAGCCCGGCCACGGTTCCGAGCACCATCAAGTGCCCAACGCCATGGGCCAAGCCCTCGGCTGTCTCGACAAGACTCATTTTGGGAAATGTAGGCGCGACTCAACTTGTCTCTCAGCTCAGAGGCCAGAGAAGAAGGTTGCGTGAAGAGAGGCTGCAGCACGCACTAACAAGGGCAAGTCGTCAACCCGTGGCGTCAAGAAAACAAGTGAAACCATTCCGAGGGCAAAAGGATCAGACGCACATGGGACAGGAACCAACAGATGGCTGCGACGGGTCCCAGGGGCTGGAGCATCGGGAAGCATCTCTTGGTCGCCGCTCGCAGCCTGTTGCCATACCTACCTGTCGACCGACCTACATATTCGTACATGCCTTGCCTTGACCATACCGCTAGCGAGGTAGCAAGGTAAAATGTAGGTAATACCACGCGCAGCACACAGGCGCCACCCGGATCCGAGCCCGGCCAGTGCTTTCCCAGGACTGCATGGTCCGAGGTGAGGGCGGCATGATTGATTTTCCCCCTCTCCACGTGGGATGCGGCAGAGGGTGGACGAAAGGATTCAAAGACGATAAAAAGCACTGTTTGGGGATGGATCGAGTCAGTCGCCGTTCATGGTCAGGCCCGGCCCGCCAATAAACAGCCGCATGCCGTCGACAAGATTTGCACAAAAATCAGACAGAAGAGGCTGGAATCCGCATCCGCATCAGTCTTGGTATACGGACAGAGGCGGCGTGGGGTGGGCAAAATTTGCTCCCGACTTGAGACTTGGAGCAATACTTGGACACTGGCCCTCGCCCGCGCCTACACCTCGGCGAACCCGCGGTGCCGGATCCAGCCGCAATGGCACGGCGACGGCCTTTTTACTTGGGCTTGCGGCTTCCCTCATTGCCCTGCATGGGCCGGCAGCGTTAACCAGGTTCCCGCCAGGGGGTGGGGGGAGGGCCATAGGGAGGGGAGACAGTGGCTGGGGTAGGCGGTCATGCCCCATGGGCCTTGGCCCTTGACTTGGTTGCAACGAGATTGACGACGAGAGTCACGAGATGGGAGCTTAAGACCGACTAGGGGCCAGGGAGCACCGTATCCGCACAGTCTATGCGCCGAAGCGGGAGCAAAGGATGCTTGGCACTTTTGCATCACTTGTTCAAGTCATGTCTCCCAGCTTGTGCGTGTCCGAGAATGCGTAGCAGCAGAATGCAAAACAGAGGCCCTGTAATGTGCCCTGATGCATCTCTCACCTGCATTCAAGATGCATATTGGAAAGAGGCCAATTTGCACCAGAGTCAAGAGTCTGGTTTTGACAGAGACTGGTCGGTTGTACGCCCAGCATCGCCGCCCACGCACTGCTGTTTTTTTTTTTTTTCCTTTTCCTCTGGTTACCTGGGAAAAGCAAAGGGCGTGTTGGACTGAGCAAAGGCATCAGAGAGACACACACGGTGGCCACTCTGCAGCAGTTGGCGTCATGTGATGGCTCAGCCAAGTATTACATGCTTTGCTTTGTTGGGGCCGAAAGAGACAACGACGGTTGGTTGCCTGCCCTCTCAACACTGATTGGGAGAGGGCGCTATCTGGCCTCTGTTTTATTATCCTCGAGGTTGGCAATGACAAAAGGGACGAGGGTGGGGGGACAAAGACGAGGGACAAAAACGAGGCACAAAAACGAGAGGGGCGTAAAGCAGGGACTTTTGCAGGCCCGGTAATGCAGATTGCTGTGATCCGCTTTGCTCGGCACCGATGCGAAGCGAGCGCGTCGCTGATGCATCTCATCCCGTCCATACATAGATTTGACGCCACTGTCGTCGTCTGTTGCTGTCACGTCGCACCACGATCCACAGCTCGAGCTTCCAAGATGGTCTATCTCGTGTAGGATGCAGCCGGCACACCCAATTGCCATGCACCAAGTGCGAGCCTCTGCCTGTTGTTGCTCGTGGTGCGTCGCGCCGGCTGGCTCACCGTCTGTCGGCTGGCATTCGACGCGCTGTTTGTTATTCATTTGTACAGACGCGGCCACAAATGTTTCACAACGCCACGCGATAGCCGCCGGCGCTTGGACGTGACTCTGGCCTTGGCCACCAGAGACATGTTGGTTGTGGGATTGCGAGCCCCTTCCTTGCTTGGGACGACACTGCAAGCCACTCGACTAATATATGCGCGTGTGTCTGCTTGGCTCGGGTCATCTTGGTCCGGCATCCTGGCCTTGGCCTCCTGGTCTTGGCCTCCTGGTCAGGACCTGGTCAGGAGCCATGGCCAAGACGTCGTGTGCCAACAACAAAGCCCAACGCACCTCGACTCTGCCCAACGCTACAGGAGCAAACAAAACAGCGACAAGAGGGTGCCATGTGCCCATGGCTGCGTGCATGTACCGACTCTCAACCTGTCATTTTGATTGCAGGGCGAGGTAGCTGAGGCGACAAACTTGGCCGCCAGTCGTCCAGCCGCAGCAAAGTCTCCTGCCAGTGCTATAATTAGGATCCAGCAACGGAGCAAGAGACGGCACAAAGGGCCTGTCTCGGCAGCTGCGAGGTGCTTGATAATCGTGAATCGACGTCATGATATATCAGTAGGGTGTTGCTCTGGCTCTGGTCGACGCTGTCACAAATTGGGCCCTCACAGAGTCTGCCAGCCGAGTGGCCTGCCAGTGTCAAGTCGTCACCTTGGCATACTACTACTACTACTAGTAGTACTACTAGTAGTAGTACTGTAATTGCTAGCAGTACTTGGCTACCCAGCACCCAGCTTAGCATGAGGGGTGTCCCTACCCTTGAGGCCTCGTCACCTGGGTACATTGCACCTCTCCCCGTCCCGAAACACCAGTCTCTGTTTGCTGTGCTTACACCCAGACACAAGAGTAGCTCCATACATGCACAAGACATGGAGACGGAGAGCCGCTCTTCTTGCATTCCAGTCCTCCGGCGCCCCGCCCATGCCCGGCTCCGCCCTGGAACAGCCATGGTGCGGTGCCCGGACAAGTGGCCGCAGCGGGGCATCGGCGGACCCGCAGTGGAAGCGACTCGCTGCACGGGGGCTCGCCAGGCGGTAGGGGCGCCTGGAAAACGCTTCCGCTGGCTCCGTCAAGCTTTTCGTAAAAAAAAAAATAATCATCATCATCACTCTCTAATGCCCGCCCCAGCCCACTTGGCCTTCGCATGGCCGCTGCCACCATGGCCAAAAGGTTGTTTGCTTCACGCCAAGGCCCGGGCCCTCCCGCCTTGTCGTCGTCGTCGTCATCGGCATGCGATCCCTTGATGCGCAGCGACACGCACGACTTGACCGCCCAGGCCAGCGATTTCCTCGGCCCCGAGTACGACGCTGAAATGCCGTCGTCGCCGCGTGATGCAGCCGCTGCTCTGCTGCTCCGCCTGGGCCATTCGCCCGACCACGCCATCCCCGTCTCGCCCGCCGACGATGCCCGCGTGCTGCGACGCATCGACCTGGCCCTGCTGCCCATCATGCTCGCCGTCTACTTCCTCCAGGCCCTCGACAAGGCCACTCTGTCGTACGCGTCCATCTTTGGCCTCGTCGAGGACACCAACCTTGTCGGCTCCCAATTCTCGTGGCTGGGCAGCATCGTTTCTCTTGCCCAGCTCGTCATGCAGCTGCCCGTCTGCTACGCCCTCGTCAAACTACCCATTGGCAAATTCACCAGCGCAATGGTGCTTGCCTGGGGCCTGACGCTCATGGGCATGACGTGGGCTAGCAACTTTTCTCAGCTGATGCTTGCCCGCTTCTTGCTCGGGGCCTTTGAAGCCAGCGTTGGGCCCAGCTTCATTGCCATTACACAGATGTGGTGGAGACGAAGGTGAGCCAAGACTGCAACCATCCAGTCCAGCCGCCATGCAAGATTGACCGGTGCCCTGCAGAGAGCAGACGATGAGAATTGGCTCCTGGTACTGCATGAACGGGCTCACCTGGGTGGTGAGTTGATGTCTCGTTTCAAGGCCACACTGAGCCCCGTTATCAACATGCTACAGTTTGGCAGTCTCGTCACCTACGGCCTCGCCAGTATTCACTCCCACATGCGCCCCTACCAGGCAAGCTACTCCCATCATGCACCGCTCTAATCTGCTAGATGCTTACACACGACTCCCTTAGATCATCTTCCTCTTCTTTGGTGTCATCACGGTTGCCGTTGGCGCCGTCATGTTCTATTGGATGCCTGACTCACCTACCGACGCCAAGTTTCTCACAAACAATGACAAGCTGATTGCCATTGAGCGCCTCCGCGACAACCAGATGGGTGTCATGTCTCGCGAATGGAGGCACGCCCACTTTTTCGAGGCTCTCAGAGACACCAAGACTTGGCTCTGGTTTGCCATCATCTTTTGCGCATCTGTGCCATCCAACGGCATCTCGACCTTTGGCCCCCTCATCATCCAGTCCTTTGTCTCGAATCCATTCCACACTATGCTTTTCAACGTTCCCATTGGCATCTCCCACGTCATTGCCGTGTCTGTAAGTGCCTATGCATCCATGAAATGGAAGCTCAAGGGGCCCGTCATTGCTGCGCTCTGCATTCCGCCCATTATCGGCTTATCCATTCTATTGCATTATCCCCACGATGTTGCCCATAGAGCCGTCTTGCTCGCGGGCTACTTCCTTCTTTCCACCTTTACAGGCATCAGTAAGTCTTTTTTTTTTTTTTTTTTTGCTTGGATTCTAGCACCGCCCACCTAATCACCTCAATTGCAGCGCCTCTCATTTACTCGTGGTCTTCTCAAAACACAGCAGGCGATACTAAACGCAAAACTACATCAGCAATCGTCTTTATCGGCGCTTCGGCGGGTAATGTGTGCGGCCCCCTCCTGTTTAAGCCAGAAGAAGGGCCAGCTTATTCAAGAGGACTGCGTGCCAACCTGTTCCTCTTTGCCGCAGTCATGGTTGGGGTGGGCCTTGCTTCGCTTCAAATTCGATGGCTGAATGGTAGACATGGTCAAAGAAGAGTGGCCATGGGCAAAAGTGCCAAGATTGCCGACTTGAGTCTCGAGACGGCTGAAGAGGCAGAGCGACTGCAGCAAGCCGAGCAATCAGCGCAGAGAGCAGGCCGAGGGCCTGGTAGCACGCTCGCCGACATGGACGAAGAGGGCGCTGTTCGGCCACATGACGGCAAACGCAGCAGCAAGTCGTTTGCAGACGCTACTGACCTAGAGAATGAGGATTTCGTTTTTGTGCACTAGGCATGCGCTGTAGAGAAGTTTGCACATTATAGGACTTGGGAGTCCAGCGGCAAACCAGCTCTCTTGTCTCCCAAAGGTGAAGCTCAGGCCCTGAGATTATTTGCCTGCTAGCAATCTCCCGCGTCGTCTCACCGCTCGGCGATGAGATTGAAGACAAGATTGGCAGAGTTTGGTAAACGCCTCTTTTATGGTTTCCGCAAGACAAGGGCGCCACGCATGCTTGGCGCAATGATAAATGACAAGGCTCGGCGCGTAGCAGTGGCTTTAAAAGGCTGCACTCGGTGGCAACAAGACGCTGAGATCGAGATCGGCAGTCGGTAAGGCGGGAGTCGGAATGATGCTGCTGTCGAGCACATGGTTTGTGCAACATGCGGCACAGATACACTACAGATAGGAGGAGAAACACTGCCTGCCTTGGATAGTAGTTGGTGGAGATTGAGCCACGGGCGAGTGCTATTGTCAGCCCTACCGCTTCAATGCTAGTGCGATGCAACCTGCCCTCTGTGACGGCCTGCAAACTTGGCACTTTGCCCGCGGCCTGACAAGACACCAAAAAACCTGCCCAAAGCAAGCATTTCTGAGGCGTTTTATGCTCCGAGCTAGACCTTTCCTAAGATACCCGTCCGCCCACCGCCACAACGCCTCGTGCAACGCGCGCTCTCGTTTTCGCCATAGTGCTAGCAGTTAGCATTATCTTCTACTATCCCCTTGACATGCCCTTTGGCTCTACCATTTCCAGGCTCCTCCACAGAAAGCACCCAGCCCATAAGGCCATGGGGGCCGACGCTGACCATGGCTTCCGTTCGGTAGCCTACTTTGTCAACTGGTCAGACTCCATTACTCGTCTGCCAGCGCCAGCAGCTTTATACTAATATGCGAGGCCAGGGCTATTTATGCCCGAAAGCATCGACCTCAAGACCTGCCCATCGACAAGCTCACCCATGTGCTCTACGCATTCGCAAATGTACGCAGCGAGAGCGGTCAAGTGTCAGTACGCCTCTCTCTTTTGTTTGTCTTTTCCTTGCCTAGCTCAAGGCCTTGCTCACTCTTTCAGATACATGACGGACGCGTGGGCCGATACAGACATTCACTGGGAAAATGACTCATGGAACGACACGGGCACCAATCTCTATGGCTGCCTCAAGCAAATCAACCTGCTCAAGCAGCGGAACCGCAATCTCAAGGTCCTCCTGTCCATTGGCGGCTGGACGTATAGCTCCAACTTCAAGAACCCGGCCAGCACAGCCCAGGGCCGCGACATGTTTGCTCAGAGTAGCGTCGAAATCCTCAAAACGCTGGGCTTCGACGGCATTGACATTGACTGGGAATATCCCCAGAACCCTGAAGAAGCCCAACACTTTGTGCAGCTTTTGGAGGCGATGAGGAATGCACTCGACGAATATGCGCTGAGGACGAGCAACCGACACCATTTTGAGCTGACAGTGGCGTGTCCCGCTGGACCGCAAAACTACAAACAGCTTGACATATGCGGTATGGACAAGTATCTGGACTTTTGGAATCTCATGGCCTATGACTTTGCCGGCTCTTGGGATTCCAAGAGCGGCCATCAGGCCAACCTGCAGCCCAGCCAGAGCAATCCATCGTGTACTCCTTTTTCCGCCACAGCCGCTGTTGACTACTACGTGAGCCAGGGCGTTGCACCGCACAAGATTGTCGTCGGGATGCCGCTATACGGGCGCGCTTTTGAAAACACCGAGGGCCTTGGTACTCCCTTCCAAGGGGTTGGCGAGGGCACTTGGGAGCGCGGTGTCTATGACTACAAGAAGCTGCCTCTTGAAGGCGCTAACGAATGCTTCGACCAAGAGGCCGGCGCCAGTTATTGCTTCGACGAACAGCAGAAACGACTTGTGAGCTACGATACAGCGCGTGTGACGCGTCTCAAGGCCGAGTACGTTGTCGAGAAGCGGCTTGGGGGCGTCATGTGGTGGGAGAGCAGTGCAGACAAGGATGGCGACGACAGTCTGATTTCAACAGCCGTTGAGTGCCTAGGCGGTTGTCAAGCTTTGGAGCAGACACAAAACTGCATATGCTACCCCGAATCCAAGTACGACAACCTCAGAGATGGCTTCGCTGATAAGTAAAGGATGAAGTGTTGTGTGAGAAACCTTGCGCCTTGGTGGCCACGCAGAGGCGCCGCGCAGGTTGTGTGAGGAGACGTGGAGGAGAAGTGCGACAAGAAATGCATGATTGAGTACGATTCAAGGCTGATAGGAGAGGGTCAAATAGGATCACGCTACATGTGTATTTTGATTGATGAACAAGATGCCTTTCACCACTGTATATTTTCCTTGGCGTGGTGTTTTCTGCAATGCATGGTGGTGCACGTGACTTGAATGACAAAATTTTCCTTACCTCTCCTGGTCCGTGCGCTCTAGCCTAAAATTTTGGCTAGAGGCGAAAAAAAAAAATTGCCACGAGTAAAAAACTCCAAGACTAGAATCGCGACAAGTAAAGTCGGGAGCTCACACTGGCATACGAAGTTGCTCCTTGGCGAATCACGTCAAAGCCCGCCATACTCGACTTCATCATGTCGCACATTGACTATGCTCTCTACGAGGCACCTGTCGGCTATGCCGTCTTCAAGGTGGTGCATCAGCCCGATGCCGTCGGCCTCAAACTGAAGGAGGTTCAAGAAGCCGCCGAAGATCTCTCTAGATTCGGCAAGATGGTCAAGCTGGTCAATTTCACGCCTTTTGAGTATGTCCTGTTTGGCACACAAGGTTGCAAATTGGAATGAAATGCTGAATCAGTTTTCTTTGCGACAGTGGCCACGCCGATGCTATTCACAATATCAATGAGGTCTCTGAGGGGATCTGTACCGATTTCCTCAAGTCTGTGCTCGAGCTCAGCCTTCCCAAAACAAGCGGAAAGAAGACCAAGATTGTTTTGGGCGTCAGTGACAAGAATCTTGCTGGGGCTATCAAGGCCGAGCTTCCTGGCCTCGAGTACGAAACGGCCGACACATCGGAAATTGTTGCCGACATCATTCGCGGCATTCGGCTCTATGCTGAAAAGCTGATTGAGAACTTGAGCACTGGAGATATTGAGAAGGCATGTCTAGGCATGGCCCATGCCTATTCGCGTGCCAAAGTCAAGTTCAGCTCCACCCGCAATGACAACCATATTCTCCAGGCTAGCTCCATTATCGACTCTCAAGACAAGAGCTTGAATCAATTTCTCATGCGCGTGCGGGAGTGGTACGGCTGGCACTTTCCTGAGCTTGTCAGAATCGAGTCTGACAACTTGACCTATGCCAAACTCGTCGTGGCCATTGGAAATAAAAAGACGCTGTCAGACGACCGGCTGCATGAAATTGCTGCCATCGTCGGCGAAGATGGCAACAAGGCGCAAGCAATTATAGACGCCGCAAAGGTCTCCATGGGAGCTGATGTCTCTGACGAAGATATCCAAATCATGCTCGGTCTCACCCGCAACGTTGTCAAGCAGGCTGAGAACCGGCGGACAACTTCTAAATATCTGGATGAAAAGATGTTCTCTGTGGCTCCCAATCTACAGACTCTAATCGGCACAACTGTGGGGGCCCGCTTGATTTCGCAGGCTGGATCGCTCAACAACCTGGCCAAGGCTCCCGCATCAACACTGCAGATTATGGGTGCTGAAAAGGCCCTGTTTCGTGCTTTGAAAAACAAGAGCAACACGCCAAAATATGGCATCATTTACCAGTGTAGTTTCATTGGAAAAGCTAGTTCGCGCGACAAGGGTCGTATATCCAGATATGTTGCCAATAAATGCAGCATTGCCTGTCGCATCGACAACTTTTCAACGGAGCCGACAACACGCTTTGGAGAAGCATTCCGGCAACAAATCAATGATCGCTTGGAATTTTATGCCACGGGAAAGAAGCCCATGAAGAATGCTGAAGTCATGGTATACATGTTCCCAATATGCCAAAGTGGAATTTGACTAACAATATTTTCCAGGCAAAGGCGGTTGCTGACATGGGCGATTGCGTCGAAAAAGACAGCGATGACGACATGGCAGATGCACCAGAGCCGGCATCTGCCAAGAAGGAAAAGTCGAAAAAGGACAAGAAGGAAAAGAAGGACAAGTCAAAGTCAAAGGACAAGAAGCGCAAGCGCGAGGAAGAACAAGTCACGGCAGTTGTTAATGGAGACGACGGCGAAAAGAAGAAGAAGAAGAAGCGCAAGTCCACAGCTGCCAGTGAGAAATGAAGAAAAGGAAAAAGAAACAGGGAAGTGTTTGGCATTTAATGGAGTTTGGTAGGACCAGGTTGCGGCGTTAGGACATTCAGACCGAGTTTATTCATTTCTTCCTAGTTACATTTTGCCCTTGTGTGTGAGTAACGGTCGAGGTTTCAAGGGGATTGATCTTGACAAAAATGCTACTACGAGTTTGAATGATTTTTTCGCTAGATACCTAGATAGTTTCGTCTCTATCAAAGTCGTATTGAATTCCAAACACAAGAGCCGCATACGTCTTTACAATTGAGGTGTACGTGGACTCGATACGAGCATCATGACCATGTAATGAACCTGTTACAAGGGCCCAAAAATTGATTGCTTGGAATAAAGCACTTTGTCTTGGCCGGCGAATATGCTATCTATTACATCAAGGCCCTGAATAATCCGTGAATGCCAGCCAGTGCACACTAGAGGCCAAGTCATGTGTTTATTGTTTGTCAAAAACATAGGTGAGATGGCAGCGGCCGCAGTACTGCCTGTCGGGCATCGAGGCCATGAAGATGCCGGCACCGCACTGTAACAATCATAATCAGCAATTTGTTGGTCTAGCAGGCAGAAGGCTAGACGTGCCGTGTCGTTGGGGCACTCTCTCCGCAGGCGTTCAATGCTACCGTCCTTGTCCACCTTGTAGTATTTGAGAATGGCCAGCTTGGTCTTCTTGCGCTTGTGCTTGATCTTCTTGGGCGTGGTGTAGACCTTCTTCTTGCGCTTCTTGGCACCACCACGCAGGCGCAAGACCAGGTGAAGAGTGCTCTCCTTCTGAATGTTGTAGTCGCTTAGTGTGCGGCCATCCTCGAGTTGCTTGCCGGCAAAGATGAGGCGCTGCTGATCGGGGGGGATGCCCTCCTTGTCCTGAATTTTGGACTTGACATTGTCAATGGTGTCAGAAGACTCCACCTCAAGGGTGATGGTCTTGCCCGTGAGGGTCTTGACAAAGATCTGCATCTTGCCTGGCGGAGCGTTAGACTGGGCGATGAAATCGACAGAGATATGGGCGGTAGACTGCGGCAGGGGACATCTTTTCAAGTTGAGTGGGGCAGAAATGGCCTCATCAAGAAGAGCAGAATGCAAAACGACATCGTTGAGACATACCTAGACAATAAAGTTATTGCCGTCCTAAGCAATTCTCAGATGTTGCGGTTGGAAGAGCGCACGAGAGCAGTGGCGGGCGCGGCGAGAAAAAAAAATGGGCGCGACGCAGGCAGGCAGAGGGTGGAGTCACCTGACCTAGGGTTCGGGGGAACAACTTGCCCTGGCGTGGCCCAACCTGGCGAGGTGTGGGGTCTTGGTTAGAGGTGCGAATTGATTGAGCGCGACAGCAAAACCCTCTCAAGGCTTTTTAGACAAGTGCCGGCAGCAGCTTGTCTAGTCACCAAAATCCGACACACCTGGGCGTAGCGTCGACGACTCGCTACAGAAATATTCAAGATGGTCAAGAAGAGAAAGAATAAGTGCGAGCTCCCTCTAGCCCCTGAAATTTGTCGAGTTGCATGAAAAAGCTTGCAGCCACAGCGACCCGGGACTTTGCAAGTGATGGGGCGACGCAAACGAGGCCCATTGCAATGTTACTTGAAAAGCACTTGCTGACTTTGTTGTCCTTTCAACTTGCAGCGGCCGCAACAAGAAGGGCCGCGGCCACGTCAAGCCTATCCGCTGCAGCAACTGCTCGCGATGCACGCCCAAGGACAAGGCCATCAAGCGCTTCACCATCCGCAACATGGTGGAGTCTGCAGCTATTCGTACGTATAGACTGGCTATCTCTGGGCGGCACGACAGGGTGCTCTGCAGAAGCGTGGCAGCAAACAGGACAGAAACTGAGACTGATTATGGCAGGTGACATCTCGGATGCCTCGGTGTTTGCTGAGTATACTGTGCCCAAGATGTACCTGAAGCTGCAGTACTGTGTCTCTTGCGCTATTCACGGCAAGATTGTCCGGTACGTTGTCTTTACTGGGAGTGTGACAACTGCGCCTTGCTGGCGTATGTGCTTCAGACGAGCCTTGGTTCACAAACAAACACTCCCAAACAAGGATGGGCGGATGGCTCCAGATGTTGCAATGGGGGTTTTTTTTTTGAATAATTGTTGCTAATGTTGACATGGTAGTGTCCGGTCGCGCGTGGGCCGCCGCAACCGCGCTCCGCCACCACGAGTTCGCTACAACAAGGATGGCAAGAAGATTGTTCCTACGGCGCCCAAGGCTTAAAGAGGCGTCATGACTGGGATGGGGCGGGCTGAGGTCATATGAGGATGGGGATTACGGGAGCAAAGCGGAACTAGAAGATTTGGCATGAAATGAGACTAGGTCTTGTTGTGAAGTTGCAGTCGATTTGAAGCACGTGAGGTGCGTAGATGGGTGAGATGGAGATGACAAAGCTGCAAGTGTCTATTGAAGAAGAGAGAAGCAAAGAGGTAATTGGTCTACTAACATTGTGTTTTGCTGTAATGTGGAGGGGATTAGGAGGGGATTAGGGGGGGAGATTAGGAGGGCAAGAGGGGGCGAGACAAGAAACAAAGCAGGACTAGATTACAGAGGGAGGAGGGAGGAGCAGAGTGCCGTTCTGAGAACACTCAAAGGGATCAACACAGACGCCGGTGGGGCAGCAGGAGCCGGTAAGGCAAACAAAGTCTGGGTTGCCCGAGGAGGCGCAGTCGGCGTGGGACTGGCAGACGGCAACAAAGTTGTCGCACTCGGTATACTCAAAGGCAATGGGGTCGCCGCTGACGGTGGTGCCGCAGACGCAGTTGGAGTTTGGGATGCGAGCACTGGAGGGATAGGCGCAGAGGCGGCCCTGGCCGGCAGAGAGGCTGGGCGCAGAGCAGCAGGCGCGGGCAGCGGGATCCTGGATGGTCAGGTTGAGCGGCTCGGGGCTGGGGGGCGACTGCAGGGTGGCAAAGTCGTCGAGACGGGAGAGGCCGGCGCGCAGAGTCAGGGCCAGCAGAGGGCGCGGAGCTTGGGCAATGTCGTTGCAGACATCGTGGTCGAAGTTGCGCAGCTGGTTGTAGGTGTGCATGTAGTCTTGGATGGCGCTGCCCTGGGCGGGGGGCTGGGTGCGCGACTTGGAGAGAGCCTGCTTGAGAATCTCCCACAGCTGCTCATAGTACATGACGGCCAGGTCGGCTTGGGCGCGCTGGGCGGCATCGAGGGGCCCCAGGGCGTAGAGGGCGGAGCGCAGCGAGTCGGCATTGAGGAAGTCGGTGCTGGTGGCCTCGAGGGTAGAGACGACGGTGGAGATGTCGGGGCAGGCGCCGGCAAAGGGGGTGACGAAGAGAAAGTTGAAGACGTCGCGCTGCATGGCGGCCAGACAGCGCGTCGACGAGGCCACGGGCTCGGGGCATTCAAAGACCCAGCGGCCGGCCGACTCGTCGACGCTGGTGTCGTGGCACTCGGAGTCGTCGCCCAGGCGCAGCTGCGGGTAGCGGCGCAGGGCTCGTGTCACGGCAGTGCCGCACTGGTCGCGCAGCAGCAGCGTCTGCGAAAAGGAGGCTGGCTGGGCAGCGCGGAGGGCAGCCGGGTGGGCGTCGTGGCCGTCTTGGTCGTCTTGGTCGTCCTCGGCACTAGCGGCGCACGTGGCCCCCGACAGACGCGCCAGCTGACTGTACAGCCCCTCAATGGCCATGTCCACGTCCCAGCGGCAGCTGTTGGTGCCAAAATGGATGCCCTGCCCGTCCAGCATCATGTAGTTGCCCAGCGAGTCGACAATGGCAATGCGGCTGTGGTTGGACACGTCGACATGGTGCGTGCCCTGCGCCGCGTCGCGCAGCGTCAGAAACAGAGGGTCGATGCCTTGGTCGGCCGCAAAGTCGACCGACTCGATGTAGGGAAAGGGAATGCTGGCGTTGCGCTGCCGCAGGTCCTCGTTGTCCAGCAGCGCCCGCCGCGTTCCCCCGGCCCCTGGCTCCTGCGGCAAGTGGTAGCATGACGCCTGCGCCATGTGCGCCGACCGCGTCACCTGGCTAAAGTTTGCTGCCGGCACGGTGGGCGGCGGCGCCGACGAGCTTGTGTTTGGTGCAAACGTCGAGGTGGGCACTTGGGAGCCCGTTGGCGTAATAAAGGGGGGCGACGAGGACGACGAGGACGACGAGGACGAGGACGACGAGTTCCAGTGCCCGCCATCCACAGTCGTCATTGTTGCCATTGTCGTCGTCGTTGTCGAAAAGGAGTCTCCATTTCCAGTCGTCGTCGTCGAAAAGGAGTCTCCGTCTTTAGTCGTTGTCGAAAAAGAGTCTCCATTTCCAGTTGTTGTCGTCGAAAAGGAGTCTCCGTCTCCAGTCGTCGTCGTCGAAAAAGAGTCTCCACTCGTCGTCGCCGTCGCCGTCGAAAAGGAGTCTCCATCTCCAGTCGTCTTTGTGGTCGAAAAGAAGTCTCCAGTCGTCGTCGTCGAAAAAGAGTCTCCAGTCCTGGTCCATTCCTGGCTACACGTTTCCTGCAAAACGCATCGGCACTATCTCCCTCTCGCATCAGCCAAAACCCCCAGTTCTCACTCTCTTCAACTACTCACCTGCGACGACATGTCCTGTCCGTCATAGGTAGCAAACTGCGTCGGTGTCACCAGGTCATGGCATGGCGTCGTCGCCAGCATGCTCGAGCAAAAGTCGCCGCCTTGGCCCAAGAGCGAGCTAAAGAGCGCGTCGCGCGTGCAGTCGTCGCTGCCCGCCACCACCACCACCACCTGGCACAAGGCCACCAAGAGCAAGAAGCAGCCCATGATTGCACCCCAGGCAAAAACAGTCCTCCAAGGCCACAATTCAAACCAACTTGCCAAACAAGACTAGGTCAACCCACAGTGCCTGTATATATATATATGTCATGTGCCCTTGTTGGCTGTCCACTTGGCCCTTTTTTGTTGCTGCCAGCACAACACGCCCCATGTGCTCTTTATACTCGACTCGAGCCCTCAGCCATCTTTTGCTCGCCTCGGCCCCCCTTGGCCGTACAACATCGCCTACCCACGCTCGGCACCGGCACCCCATGGCCCACCTCTCAGCTGCACCTGGCTCTCCAAACCCGTCACACGCCATCAGAGACATGCTGGCTCCTCTCGCTGCCCGCCTCTCTCTTGCAGAGACCCTGCCTCTCAAATCCTCTTTCTTCTTGCCGCCTGTGTGACAGGGGCTCAACACATCAAGGGTCCTTGGCCACAGCACCCGTGTCTGGCTTGAAAACATTGCCACGCCAAATGTCTGGCCCCTATCTTCCCCCCCATTCTTCCAAATCGCTCAAGCCGCCAGCCCTCATGAATGACGCCAAAAATTCACAGCTACTACAGCACGCGAGCCGAGCACCCAAGCCCCACCCAAGCCCCGTGCCAAAGAGCCGAGCCATGGCTTCCAAGCGATGCACTCGCCTACCTCCCGTGTGCCACAGCCTTGCCCCCCGAGTGCTCCAGTCCAAAACGCCAATCCCTGCCGCCTGCCCGCCTACCTACCCACCCCCACATGCCAGCAAGCCTGTCGTCAGCATGCCTGCATATAAACTCGGCTCTTGTCGAGGCAGCTGAACAAAAGACAAATGTTGTAGATATGACTCTCTCTCTCGGCATACAAAATCAAAAGACGCTCCAGCCAATCCCACTTGTTTACATGTACATCCATCATGATTGAGCCCGCAATACTGCTCTCCAACAAAATCCCTGTCCCCAACTCCTTGCAATGCAAGCACTTGACATCATGGTTGCCCTTCGTCTATCGTATCGCCAGTGTTGTTGTTTGTCCAGGCCCCACTGGCCGCTGTTGCGAGGGCGGCCGCGAGATGAAGTCGCGGTTCTCAATCGTTACACTCTTGGTCATATGATTGACCTTGTAGACGCCCACTAGACGCGCCGCTAGCTCAAACATGTTGTTGCGTAGCGAAATTACAATAAATTGCGCATTCTTTGTCCTTTCCTTGATGTAGTTGGCAACAATGGAAACCTGAAGCAGCACCCTGTTAGAATCGGGCAAGAGAAGCAAGACAAGAGTTGGCTAAGACATGGTTTTTGGGAGCGGGGAGAGGGGGGAATCATTAAAATCAAAGAGAGTGTGTGAGAGAGTGAGACTAAGAGAGAGAGAGTGTGTGTGTGTGTATGAAAGAGAGAGAGCAAGGGGTAGAGATCCAGTCGACTCACATTTCTAAAGTCGAGCGCTGCGTCAATCTCGTCCATGACATAGAGAGGCGTTGGCTTGTAGTGGTGCAACGCAAAGACGAGTGCCAGGCTGCTCAGCGTCTTCTCACCACCAGACAAATTGCCAATATTCTTCCAGCTCTTCTTGGGCGGCATGACGCTAAACAAGATGCCCTCGCTAAAGGGGTCCAGGCTGTCCACCAGCTCCAGCTCGGCATTGCCCCCCATGGTAATCATCTGGTACATTTCCTTGAGGCGTAGCGAAATGGCGCTGAAGCCTTCCATGAAGCCTTCCAGTCGCAAGCGCCGCAAGTCGTCGCATCGCTTCTTGGCCCTGTCGCGCTGTGCAATGGCCGACTCAAGATCCGATGACCGTGTCGCGTGCTCCTCCACCCTGCGTCGATACTCGGCCAAGACACCCAAGTCGACGCTGACGCTTTGAGTCTTTTCTTCCAGCGCTGCAATCTCGCCCTTGAGCGTCTCCTTGCTCATGTCGGCCAGTTCGTCTGGCGTATACTTGGGCAGCTCGTTGGGCTCAGTCGCCTCTTGCCCCGACTCCTTGTCTGACTCCATGCCAGCCTCATTGCCAGACTCGTCCAGCGCAGCGTCCGTCATTTCAGTGTCCTCCTGTGGTGCCTCCGTCATCTCCACGTCTTGGTCACATGCCAACCGCTCTTCTGGCTGCTTCTCCCTCTTGACAAGTTGCGAGGCTCTTCGAACTTCTCGATTCGTCAAGTCGTCAACGTTTTGCAGCACCAGCTTGGACAGCTTCTCTTGCCAGTGGTGTTTCCGCTTCTCGTTTTCCGCAAGCGTCTTTTGATTTTCTTCAAGCTTGTTGCGCATCTCAATCTCGATGCCCCGGCTTTCGTTGAGCTCTGCCGTCTTCTCGTCCAGCTCCGTCTTGAGCTGGGCCAGCGCCCCCTTCATAGCAGCGAGACCCTCTTCCGCCTCTTGGACGCGCCCCTTGAGCTCCTCTGCCCTTTCTACTTGGTTAGTGATGCTAAGCTCAAGCTTTTCCACTTCCTCAAGCGCCGCGTCTCGCTCCTTTGTGGCTTTGGCCGTCTCCTTGACAAGCTTCGCCTTTTGCTTCTCAGCCTTGGCTCGTCGAACCTCGGCGCTTGACATCTCCTCATTGTGGCACTTGATCTGTTGCTTGATATCGTCCACCTTGGCCCGCTGAGCGCGCAACTTTTCGCCTCCCACCTCCATGATTTTGTCTTGCAGCGATTTGATTTCTTGCTCCACGCTGACTGTCTCTCTGCGGAGCTGGTCAATGTCCGTGTTGAGCTTGGCCACCTCCTTGTCCAGCACAGTCATGCGGTTCGAATCCGACGCCGACGGCTGGTGCTCCTTGCCCACCTCCTTGATTCGTTTCTCCACATCGGCACGATTGCGCGAGGCGCTTTCCATTTCCAGTCGCAATTTTTGCATTACTGTTTCAAGCGCCGGAATCTGCTCCTTCATGTCCCTCAAGTTGGCTTCGCACTCACGCTGATAATCCTGAAACTCCTGAAACTTGGCTTCCAATTCGTCGCGGCTGCCCTCAAGCTTGTCCACCGCCTCTTGTGTTGTCTCGGCCACCAGCTTGGATGACATGAGGCCCCGTTTGACGGTGGAGCCGCCGCCAGACATGGTGCCCGACTTGTCAATCAACTCGCCGTCGAGGGTTACCACGCGCCACCGCTTGGCGCCGTAGGCGATGCGGTTGGCCTGGGCCAAGTCTTGAGCCACCAGAGTGTCTTGCATCGAGTGGTAAAAGGCAGCCCGGAATCTGTCTTGCTTGGCCTTGACAAGGTCAAACAGGCGCGGTGCGTCTTCAGGCGTCTTGATGGGCGACAAGTCTCGGTCTCTCAGCTTGTCGAGGCAAATAAAGTTGCCTCGCCCGAGATTGTTCTTGCGAAGGTATTCGATGCACTGCTGGCCAGCCTCAACCGTGTCCGTGACAAAATTGTCCAGGGCGCCGCAGGCCGTTGACACAGCCACATCATACTTTTGGTCAATGGTGCCCAGGTTTCCCAGGCGGCCATGGAAACCGTCTATGCGGCCAGACTCCTTCATCCGCATCAGAGCAGTCAAGACGTTGCCCCGTGTCTGCGTGCTGGCCAGCGAGGAACGGGCCTCATCAGCCTTTTGTCTAGCGTTGGACAGTTTAGAACGCCATTTGGGTTCCTGTTCGCCGAGAATCTTCAGCTCTGAAGCCAGTCTGTCGGCTTCCTTGATCAGCTCCTTCCTTTTGCTCTCGCACTCGTCGAGCTCCTTGACCTTGCCAGACTTGGACTCCTCAATCAAGGCTATCTTGCCCTCGAGTTGCTCAAGCGCATTTGCCCGTGCATTCGTCTTTTCCTGCAGAATCTTCATCTCGCTCTCCGCAACAGCAATCTCCGACTGCTTCTGTGTGATTTTCTGCGTCCAGGGCTCCAGCGTCTTCTGCTTGGCGGCAATCTGGTCCAAGAACACTTGTGTCTTGCCCTTGAGGCCCTCTCCGATGCGGGCCAGTTCGGCCTCCTCAGACTTGATTTGCTCCTCCAGAGAAGCAAGCTCCTCTGTCCTGGATTCGAGATCCCGAGTGCACTCATCAATCGTCTCTTCCGCTTCGCCTGATGACTTTGCGGCATTGTTGATGATTTTCTCAACCTTGTTGCGCTTATCCTCGAGGAATTTGCGCTTTTCATCAAATTTGACACGCTCTTGTTCAAACTTGGCCATGTCCTTGACCAGGATTTGCGTCTGCTTCTCTTGTGTCTCGTATTCTTTGCTGCCAGATGCAAACTGCTTTTGGAGAGACTTGATGACTTGCTCACTTCCCTCATGCTTCTCGAGTTCTTGATCGAGCTGAGCTTGCATCTGGTTGACTGCTTCTGCTGTCACTGCAATATTGTCGTGGCATTCGTGGAGGAAGAGCTGATAGAGGGCAGAGCGTTTCATTGTCAGCTCGTTCTCATCTTGGATATAGGCCAAGGCCTTTTCCTTCTTGTCCTCGAGGCTGTTTCTTTCCTTCTCGACATGCTGGACCCGGCCGCTCTTCTCCATGCAAATCTCGTTGAGCGCCTCCACCTCGGTGGCAGCCTCTTCGATTGGCGTCTTGTACTTGGACGTGCCAATGATGTCTTCGAGATATTCGAGCAGGCCGTCTTCATGCTCATTGGCCGCCTTGGCCTTCATTTGAGCAATCGATTCGACTTCTCCCTGCAGGATGAGGAAGCGCTTGTGGTCGAGATCGACGCCGCGATCACGAAGAAGCGAGGTGACAGTGGTGTAGTTGGACTCTTTGCCATTGATGTAGTATTTGCTAGAGTTGTTGCGAAATGCCTTTCGCGAAATGACAATTTCAGAGCTTGGGACAACTTGGTGGCCACCATCGGGCTGAAATACTTGTTAGGTGGCGTCTAGTAATGGAAAGCACGCACAAGCATACCTCGTCAATCACCTCGTGGAAGTGAACCTCGACTTCACAAAAGTCCAGGTTGGGATGCTGAGCGGAATTGTGTATCAGTGCAGAAATCTTGCCTTGTCGCATCTTGCTGGCGCGGAAGCCAAAGACAAAGAGTAAAGAGTCAATGACGTTGGACTTTCCAGAGCCGTTGGGGCCGACAACAGACGAGAAGGAGGCGTGAAAGGGGCCAACTTCACGACGCCCGGCATAACTCTTGAAATTGTTTAGTATCAGGTGGGTCAGAACGATGCGCGACTTGGGCCCCTGAGGCTCTTCCACCTGCGATGCAGTGACGGTCCGCTGCTTCAACATAATGTCCAATGGCTTGTCCATGGCTGTGTCCAAAGGCTTAATGGGCTCGATGGGGACCCGAGGCTTGTCTTGCTTCTTATTATTGACACTAGTGGTTGTGATGTCTGCCAGCGGAGAGGCAGGAGGTCGCGATGTGTCGGGCGAAGCTGGAATCTTGGGCGTTGGGGGAGCCAGACAAGGAATAGCAGCAATAGAGGCGCGCGGGGCCACGCTCTTGCGCTTCTTTGGAGATGCGTCTTTTGGTGCTTGCAGCGACGCTTGGCTGTCGTTGTCTTGCGTGTCTGCAAGGACCGAAATGTGAGCCAGCGACGTTGTTTTTCTCGGCCGGCCTCGGCCACGTGGGCCAATCGAGGGAGCAGCTGTTGACTGCCGCCCGCCCCGCATCCTTTGCCGACTTTGCTTTGAAGGCTCGGGAGTGAAGTCGTCGTCCTCCGCCACTGACGCAATCGTCTGGTTGGCCAGCCCGTCTTCCTCATCCGAGTCTATTATGGCCGCTCGTCTGGTTGCAGCGCGTCGCGACGGCCTCGACGGAGTAGAGGTCGACATGGCAGCGTTGGTTGAGTCGGCCGGCTCAGAAGCGGCGGCTATGGGCAGCATTGACATGGCAGCAATAAGAGGTTACCAAAAGCAAGCGCCTCGCGTCGTCGGCTAGAATGTTGGCTTCTTTATTTACGATTTTCCTAAACGGGCCGCGGCTGTTGTAGTAAATAAACGTTGGGCCCCGCTATATCATGTGATCTCGCGACAGACGCGTGATAGGTACTGCAAGGCCTGTATCTGCACTGTATCCAGACTGTATTCCAAACTGCATTCTCCCAAACTGCATCCCAAGCTGTCTGTATACCCCAAGCCTGCTCGCTTCTTCCTAGGCTATCGAGACGAGTACGACTTGCTAACTACCAAGACATAGTTGGCACTACTAGTAGTAGTTTTTCCCTTGGCCACAATGATTGACTACTCCGACTTTAGACATGTGTTTGGCAGCAGCCCTGCGCTCTCATATGATCGCAAACTCGTCAGCAGCATTGATGAGCACCGAAAAAAGTTGGACGGCACCCTCTTCATGGATCGCATCATGAAGGCTCTGTGCACATCCAGAGGCATGTCACGGCCAGTCGGCAAGCAAGACGCAGCTCATGGGCTGACAAGATTTGGCCCTTGATAGCAATCAAGACATATCCTCCCAAATCGGAAGCCTCATTGCGGCAGCTGCACCAGCAAATCTGCGAGACAGACATGTTGGAACCCCAGAAGTTGTCGCTGCTGTACTATCTATTGCTTGATTTGGACGTCGCCGGCTCCTCAAACCCTGCCGCGGAGCACTTCGCTGCAGAATCAGGCATGCCCCAAAGCTACCAGATCTTTATCAAAGGCCTGTGGTTGATGGACAAGGAATCATGGACGGTCAGAGACTTGCCGTGGCCCTGCGCCCGCAATTGCTAACGCTTGCGTGGTCGCAGAGAGCACTCGAGTATGTTTCACATCCATCGTTGAGCCCAGACTTTTCCGACGAAATCATTATTGTGCTGGCTCAGCACGCACCCAAGGTCCAAGGGAGCCTTGCTCTGTCCTATTTTTACGCAGTGCGGCCCATGTTGCAGTCATCATTGGCGCTGGAGCTGCTCTTCGACGCCATGACCCTGGCTAGTACCGTCGAGGCTCTCGTCTTCTCCCGGAGTCAACCTCAACATACTCGCGAGCAGCTCTTTCAGCGATGGCTCCGATTCATCGTTGGAGGCAGCACGGGCCACCACTCAGGGAGCTGCGGCCAAGAGCTTGCATTCATTCCCTTTGACTCTACAGAGGAAGCATGGTTTGAGCAATATCTCTCTGTCGGCCCTGGGCGGGGACTTAAGAGAGCAAAGGACACGCTGCTGATGCGCAAGATTGCCGGCGATCGATATGCAGAGGTAGCCAAGCAGCGAGCCGTCGGACCTTGGGCCGCCGTTGTCGAGGGAATCAGGCATGGCATTGAGGGACAGACAGAGTAGCCCGAGTGGGTTACATTATGACATATTGCCTGTACACAGCGACGGCGTCTTGGCGGGCTTATTGATGTCCCTGGTAATGGATTCCATTGATCCTTTGTCCGCCACTTGAAGGCCGGTACATGCATGCATGTCCTACATGCTGCTCAGCTACTACTACTACCTAGTAGACAAGTCAACGTTGCCTACGGAGCGCTAGTGGAGGGAAGAGCATGTGTATGGGTGAGCACGGTAGTCTCTAGGGTAGGCTTGTCCGCAGCGTGGGGGAGGCGACAAAAGGCGACGGGAGGCCTTTTCAACAGGAGGTGAAGGCTCAAGTTGTGGCAGAGGTGCGACGGATATGCGTATCAACTTGATAGTATTTCCACAATGAAATGTCAAGATTCAGCCTTTGCACCAAATCCAGACATTTCAAACGGCAGTCTGAGGCGCCGAAAGGGCATTCGACTCCTAGTTAGCAGCAGAAAAAAGTATAATAGCGAGCAGCTTTCACCTCGGCGACAGAGGTAACGTGCCAAAAGCGTACTTTTGCCGAGCCGGTCCAAGTGTGCTAAAAGGGGGGAACACGAGGCCAGTGCAGCCAACAGATTGCTCGGCCACCAAGACTAGCTCTTGGTAGCGCTGCTCGTGCTCGTGCAGACAAGACAGCGGCAACGCCGAGCCGATCCATGCAACCCAAGGCTCCTGCAAAGGCCGTCATGGGCCTGGCAATGTTCTCCTCGTCACGCCTGCTCGGCCAACAAGACGACTGACTGGCCAAATGTATTCTTCAGCGACACCATGACTGTCTCTGGCCGACTTGGCCCCTGACGGCTTCACTCATTCTTCAACACAGGCCCCATCATGTTGCAACACGAGCTCGCCTCGAGCGAGGACAAGGCCGTCACAGTCGACGAGTCTGGCATGGCGGACAATGAGCTCGATATGCAAAGCCACTATCCTCCCAGTAGCCGCGGCTCATCCTGGATTCTCCGCCTCTACGGGCGTCCGTGGACACAGATCCTCCTCATCAGCTTCATTTGCTTCTGTCTCCCAGGCGTATGCTTTGCCCTGACTCCTTGGCCATAGCAGCAGCCGCTAACCAGCAATGCTGCAGATGTATAATGCCCTGACGGGGCTTGGAGGCTCAGGGCAGGTCGACTCTACCGTTGCCGCCAATGCAACCGTCGCCCTCCTCGCCACGACGGCTGTCACGGCTCTCTTCTTTGCAGGCCCGCTGTTTGCCTGGGCCGGCCCGCGTGCCTGCTTCCTTGCGGGTGGCTGGACTTACGCCCTGTACAGTGGCAGCCTGCTCAACTTTAACCACGCTCCCAACGGCGCCTTTGTCATTGCCGCAGGATCACTGCTTGGCATCGGATCTGCCTTGGTCTGGGTCGTCCAGGGCGCCATCATGACCACGTATGTGCCCGAGGCTCAGCGCGGCCGCGCCATTGCCGTTTTCTGGGTCATCTTCAATCTGGGCGGAGGCATCGGGTCTCTTGCCTCGTTTGGCATCAACTACGACTCATCCAACGGCTCCGTCTCGAGCTCCACCTATGCTGCTCTCATGGCCATCATGATCTTTGGCTGGGCTCTCGGGCTGTTCATTTGCTCGCCCTCGCGAGTTGGACGCCGCGGCCCTGAGCACCGACGCCTTTCGCAGGGCCTCATCGCTGAGCCTGTGGCCAGAGACGCCACGCGAACCAAGCTCAAGGCCTCATGCGCGGCGGCCGCCTCGGTGCTCTTCCGCTGGCGCGTCTTGTGCATGCTGCCCCTCTTCTTCTCCGCCAATGTCTTTTATAGCTACCAGCAAAACAACGTCAATGGCCAGACGTTCAACATTCGCACCCGCTCCCTCAATGGCGCTTTGTACTGGCTCGCCCAAATGGTTGGCGGGCTGCTCATCGGCTTGGTCCTCGACATGCCCTGCCTCAGCCTCCGCGGCCGTGCCCGGCTCGCCTGGCTTGTCGTCTTTCTGGTCGGCATGGCCGTCTGGGCCGGTGGCTACCGCTTCCAACTGTGGCAAGATGCCCGGCTCGCTCGTGGCCTGCACCAAGATATTGACTTCAAGCAAGGCGCCATCGCCACCGGGCCAATCATGCTCTACATCTTCTATGGATCCCATGACGCCCTCTGGCAGGGCTTCGCATACTGGCTCATTGGATCCGAGTCAGACAGCAGTGCCGCCCAAGCCGCCATCCTGGTTGGAGCCTATAAGGCGTTGCAAGCCTGCGGAGGATGCATGGCGTGGCGCATTAATGCACTTGAAGTAAGCCCAATGAGTCAGCTGGCCATGAATTGGGCGCTATGTATCGGCTCGCTCATCGTAGTGCTGCCCACGGTGCTTTCAGTGACTGAGAGCACTATTGAGAAGGAAGGTGTTGGGGGAAATGTCCAGCCCGATGAGAAACGTGTCGACACTGCAACAACATAAATAGTAGGTAGCAATAGCAATTGTTTCAATTCGTTAACAGCCAGATAAATGCCAACAGAAGGCTCCCAATACCGCCTTTATACCCGGGTCCTAGTAATTGCAAAAATATTCAAAAAGTAATGTGGGGAAAAAAAAGCGCAGCAGATTACAAAAAAAGACACTGCGGCCAGTGTGACTCGAACACACGACCTTCAGATAGGCATCCGTAGGATTGAAGTTTGACTTCAGTCTGACGATCTCCCAGCTAATCTATGGCCGCAGATACTCCGGGTTTCTTTACATCTCACTATATACATACCTGCCACATATTCCTGATACCTTTTTTTTCGTTTATCTCCTCAAAGAGGGGTCGTACTGTGAGATGACGCCTCCCCCCCTCCTTTCAGATAGATCAGGTCTCAATAAGAGGCAATGGCTGGCTGCTGCGTGACCCAATTTCTACATCCATGACGAAATCAATGATAACCAAGTACAATGTCGTGAGATGAGTGTATTAAAAAAATAACGCTCAAGCTGCTATCTACCAATTAAGCGCCTTCACATGCTCCATGCAAGCCGCGCCCAATAAGGTCATGAATCAATTCTAATGCCAGCCTCTAATAAAATCTGTTCCTCCAGCGCCAAAAACGTCCCTGCTCAAACGTCCCTGCTTAGGCACACGACTTGGTAATTTCATCAATCATCCGACCATACAGTCTCTCGGCTGTGGGGTAAAAATACGGCAAGGGGGAAAAAATTACCGCCGACAAAAGCAAAAAAGAAAAAGAAAGGAAAAAGAATAAGGCGAAGAGATATAAGAGTATGAGCAAGAAGAAAAAGGAGCAAAATAAAGAAGAGAAAAAGCTTCGACGCTAGGCGGTCCTTGGCTCTGTTATGGTTTCCCCAAAAGGCTCTTGCACGGCAAAGCCAGAGCCCAGTTCATAAACTTTGCGGCCTCGCAGCCATGTCTCACATACGCGCCCGGCGAATTGGTGGCCCTGCCAGGGACTGCAGCGATTCTTCCAGCGCATGGAGCCCTGGTCCAGAGTCCAGACATCGGCGTCGTCATAGACACACACGTCGGCGTCCATGCCAACCTTGAGAGCGCCCTTGCGATGGGCAAGACCGACCTGCTGGGCCGTCGCCTGGCAGCAAAGACGCACAATGTCAGTCATGTCGGGCGCGGCACCGGCTTTGGAGCGCTGCTTGGCAGCAGTGTGCATGATGGAAAGGCCGAGTCCCACCGAGGAAATGCCTCCCCAAGCAGCCATGAAGTCACCGGCAGGCACCGTTCCGCTGGGCACGGCTGTGGTGATGTCGACTCCGGTTCCATCTCCCTCGGCTGCCTTGCTGAGATGGTCGGGCAACACTTTGAGTTCTGGAGCGACGGTGCCGTTGCAGCTCGTGTTGACAATGCCATTGATGGCAGGCCTATCGCTGGCAATGGCGATGCCGTTGGCCTTGATTTCCTTGGCGTTGGTGGCAGAGTCGGCATGGGAAATGCCATTGATGCTCTTCTTGGCCGAGTGGCCCTTGGAGTGATTGCTGGTCGACTCCTCCTTAGCCTTGAGCTGCCGGGGAAGCAGCTTGAGCTCAGGCGTACATGGCGAGTGGTCCGACACGACCGTCGTGATGCACGAGTCGCCGGCAACAAGCTCGTCCCAGAGTCGGTCGCGGTTGGAGCTCTCACGAATGGGCGGGCAGCACTTGTGCCGCGTGTCGCCTCGGGCAATGTCCTCAGCCGAGAGTCCGAGATAGTGGAAGCACGTCTCAGCTGTGACATTGATGCCGCGGGACCGGGCATCACGCAGCATGGGAATGCACTGCGTGGCAGACAGATGCACAATGTGCAAGTGCAGCGACGGTGCCGTATGGGCGAGGGAGAGAATCTCATCGACGGCACGCGTCTCATAGACGGGTGGGCGCGAGTCCAAAAAGGTCTGGTACGTGGCCACGTCTCTGCCATCAGCTTCCGTGAGAGCTGGAGGGCCCTCGGTGGGCGTCATCTCAGCATGAAACATGAGTGTCGTTGGCTTGTCCTTGAGGGTGCACATGGCAAGTGCCACATCCTCGGACGACACGGCTGGGAACTCTTCGACCTGCACAGGCAAAAAAGACAGTCAGTCAGCATGCAGTGCACAGGCGTCATGCGTCAGGGGAAGCAACCTACTCCCGAGTCGATGAGAAAACACTTGAAGCCGCGGACACCAGCGTCCACCAGGGCGCCGAGCTCATGAGCATTTCCCGGGATGACGCCGCCGTAAAAGGCAACGTCGACCCAGCACTGGCCGCGGCTGGCACGCAGCTTCTCCTGGAAGCCAAAGAGGGTCGTGGTTGGCGGAATGGCGTTGAGGGGCATATCAACTACCGTTGTCACGCCGCCACTGGCTGCTGCCCGAGTGCCAGTCCAGAAGCCCTCCCACTCGGTCCGGCCAGGCTCGTTGAGATGTACATGGGCATCTACCAGGCCGGGTAGCAGCAGGCGCGGCGAGTGGTCGGTGTAGAGAGTGCCCAGGGGGAAGAGGTCCTCGGGAATGATGCTGGGCACCACCGAGACAATCTTGCCCGTCAGCGGCGACAAGACAATGGTTGCCGGCGAGATGACGAGCGAGTCGTCGGCACACGGCAGCACGGCGCGAGTGGAAACCAGGACGGCCAAGGCTCCAGCGTCAGGCGCCGCAAGAGGAGTGGGATCAATCGTCATGATGTTGTGTTGCTTGGATGACGAGCAGAGAGGGTGTGTGTGCTGCTGCTTGGAATAGACAAGAGTATACAGGGTGGTGTGTATGGCTCCCCTATCTCTAACAAGCTTCTCTTATCAGTTGATCGCCGTTGCAAAGACAAGCGGTCTGAGGCCTTATCTCGGAACGAGGGCGTCGTCCCCTTGATAAGGAAAAGCTTTCTCGACTCGACTCGACTCGCCAGACAGCCGCCCCAAAAAGGCCCATCGGCCGGGGCCGCGTCGGATGCCAACATCTCAGCACGGCCAGCTTGCCAACACGTCCCTGTTTCCCCTGGATCCCTGGCCAGGTGCACAAAGCGACTCGCACTAGGCAATTTCAAGAGCTGGCTGCCCGTCGGACTTTGCCGACACGAGGAATGTGCGGTCTAGGGTAGCCACACTAGACGGGCCCGAGAGGCGTGGCCATGGCTTCAGAGGGCCAACCAGACCAAAATGACTGCATGAATTTGGTGCTAGCTGCGAGATATGGAGCCGCCATAATCAAGTGTCTGTCCAGATTCCAACAAGCCATGCTTCTCAGTCCGTGTGCCACCCTCAGCCCTCCTTAATCCCCTTATCGGTGCCCGCAAAGCTCGGACATGTAGCACTGCCGGCGCCGCCTCCGTCACTAGGTAGCCATCACACATAGCCCAACCCTGACAATTGTGCTGCTAGGACTGTCATCCAACCCACTTATTCGTCCCGTCTGTTTCCCAACCAGGGCCCTCAAGCCACACTTTGTCCATCAATATCGTCGGGCGCTACTTTTGCCTCTCGGCTGTCCTGCGCGCCATCTCCACCAGCCCGTCTTTGGCCTCGCTGTCCGGAAATCCGGAAATGGCTGCCACTGCCTTGGCTGCGTAGTCTCGCGCTAGTGCCCGCGTCTGCTCGATGCCGTCGCTTTGGAGCACGAGGTCGTATGCCTGTTGCAGCCATCAGCAAGTTGCCACGGGATACAAGACGAGCATCCATCGTCATTTGTGCAGTGCACTTGTCGTGTGGCTTACCCTTTCAATGTCACCTTTGAGCTCAAACTTGCGACCTACGAGGGCACCCAGTTCCGGCTTCTGCTTCCACGCAAACAGCAGCGGCGCCGTTGCCAGTCCCAACTTGAGGTCGGCTCCGGCGGGTTTGCCCAGATTACGGCCACTTTGCGTGTAGTCAAGCATATCGTCGACAAGCTGGAAAGCAAGCCCTATGTTTCTTCCATAGGCGTAGGCTGCCTCGACCGTGGGGCCATCAGCATTGCCAAGCAGAGCCGAAGCGCGGCAAGACTTGGACAAGAGACTTGCAGTCTTGAGGTATGTCTTGTGAATATAGTAGGCGAGCGTCTCTTCAGACCATTCAGGGCTGGGCTCGTCGCGCGCAGTGTTTTTGAGCTGCATAAACTCTCCCTCCACCAGGTTGGCAGTGACGGTTGACAGCAACTCGACCACTTCGAGATGCCGTAACCGCGCCAGAGCAACCGAGGCACGGGCCAGCATGAAGTCGCCCGCCAGGACGGCTATTTTGTTGCCAAACTCAAAATTGGCCGACGCTGAGCCGCGTCTTGATTGGGAGTGGTCAATGACGTCGTCGTGTAGCAACGAGGCCGTATGGATCAGCTCTGTAATCTCGGCAAGGCGCCGCTGAGCGGGCAGGATTTCAGAGCCACCATTGTCCGGCTCGGGCTCCTTGCGCGTTTGACACAGGACTGACGGGTTGGCGTCTGCGAGGATCTGCACGGGCGATATTGACGTGTCGATGGCTGACGCGCTGTGCGACACATTGTGCTGCGGATTCTTGGGGCACACATGGGTTGCACGGCTCATGAGTAGCACAATCAGCGGCCGCACGTGCTTGCCCTGGCTCTGCAAGTAGTACTTGGCCACTCGATCGAGCGACGGGTGGGCAGAGGTGAGCAGCTTGCGGATGTCGCCCGTGAGGAGCTGCATCTCCTTGGCCACGGTGCGCAGCGGATCAATCGTCATGCCGTCGTTGGCGTGCTTGACCACGTTTCCAGCCATCTTGGTCGCCACCTGGACAGCTGCAGCCCAGGCTGACGGGCACGGCGACGACGTGTGCAGGCCGCTTCGTCGAGTCGGCAGCGCACATGGTCCACGGGCTTGGGCGCCTAGTGCCGAGCTCCTGTAAGCAGCAGCCTTGCGCAATGCCGCACAATGTCGACGGGTCTGCATTGGGCGCCGACAACGACTTGCTTGTCGAGCTCGGCCAAACCTGTCAGCGACGAGACGGCGACGGATGGGACGGCAGTGAGGCTCAAGATGGCCACGGGTTGGAGAGGCGGTCAAAAAGGGCTCTGTGACCAATTGCAGTAAGCCGAACTTGACACTTCATGCCCTTGCATTGTTGTCGCGTGCGAGGAGAAAAAGACCATCTGGGCTCGGCGCCCCTAACCCCTAGTACTGAAGCTGACCTCATCATGCAAATCCAAGTCAGTAGTAGGTACTACTAGTACTAACGTAGTACTAATGCATGGATGTGTCTACTCATACCATACATAAACCGGAGCTGGTCGCTCCGAGGTAGGCACAAAGCCCTGGCTCTGACTCTCGAGTGCTATGATTGGCTGCCACGGGACTGACGGCTGGCAAAAACCCCGGTCCCGTTAGCCACGTTCTGGAAGGCGCGCTGCTATGCTGGCTCCCACCATGTAACGCTTCTGGCGTCGTCTCTGCAAGACGCTGGCTGCTTGACCATCCGCAACAGGAAGCCCATTCACCATGGTGCTCCTCACCATGACGCGGCCCGTCGTCGACGTCTTGTCCAGTCTCGACACCTGCAGTCTCGACACTTGTCCCTCGCACGGCTCCTCGGCCGACGAACCGCCGCTGCACGAGCCCGCCATTGGAAAGCCCATTTCTCACGCCCAGCTTCTGGCCCTGTGGCGGAAGCTGCAGTCGTCACCGCCAATGTCAGCTTCATCCCCGTATTGCCTGGAACAGCTCTTGAGTGGCTCAAGCGTCTTCTTGCCGCCGCCGCCGCCCAAGCCGGAGCCCGTTGGTGCCCTTGGGTCGCCTGACCCTCGACTGCCAACTGCGAGTTGGTTGCTGACTCGTCTTGTAGTCTGCCGAGTACAAGGCCCTCATGGCTCGACTCCGCCGCGAGGAGGCCGCTCGCACTTACGAGCGCATGATGAAGCAGCCTTTGGAAGCTCGCCTCCCGGCTGCTGCGCAGTCATTCGCCGCCGCCAATCGTCCCACAAGCTCAACAGACCTCGGCGATGACGACGTTACGTACGCCGAAGTCCATCGTCATCTGGTGCTCATTCTAAACTTTATAGCCAGTATAGTGGGCGTTGCGGCGACACTTTGGATCGCGGCACGGTGGTGGAGCCTACCCGCACGTTTCTTTCTTACCCTTGGCGGCAGCATTCTAGTGGCTGTTGCTGAAGTAATAGTCTACCAAGGTTACATCTGGAGATTGAGCCAAGCCAAGTCGAAGCAACAGTCAGTTCAGGAAGTCAAAAAGGTGGTTAGCACCTGGGTTGTAGGCAAGACTGATGACTGACTCCCATACACCACTTGACGTTGACTCTGTGCTTGACACTCTGTGCTTGATATGCATTCACCAGTGCGTGATGCTGCAAAGGTGGGAAAAGAGCCTCGATACAAGTGGTGCGGGTACATCCTCCCTGCGTCTGCCAATGCAATGCGGCGCATCTCCTTAAGGAAGTCGCGTCTATCAAAGGTTGGCTTCGTGACAAACTGTTGAAATGGCGTTGGGATATGCATCTCAAGTGCGACTACTAGTAGTAGTACTACATATTCCTATGACAACCAGTACTACTAGAAGTAGGAGACTGAATAGCTGCTTCAAATGTTACCTCCTACTACTACTAGTACTAGCAGTACTACCTAACACACCACTGCTACTACTTTGTACCACTATTAGCAGCACTATACACTACTACCACCTACTAGTAGTAGTAGTCACGTTATAATTTGACTAGCGTGACAGCCCGTCGCGTCGCGTCGCGTCACACATGAAAATTTACCGCCAACTGACAAAAATAAGCTCCATAGGCGTAATCTGTCCCGCATTGCTACAGCTCAACGACAAGCCGAGGAACCACGCTTTTCGCCGTCACTCATAGCCGCTCGCCTGTGTCTCAATTCGCCATGGCCAAGTTGCAATCAAACTTTGCCGTGTAAGGCGCCATTTGCACTGCACCCCTCTTCCCCCCCGCTGACCAGGCCGGCCACACAGCACGAAACCAGACATGTCGTGCAGGTTGAATTGCAAGCGTGACAAACCGCTGCGAACCTACGGCCGCCAACAAGCCCATCGAAGCCTGCGGCCGAATGAAACGCGTATGGAATTCAGCGCATCACTTGGAAATACTGCGACAGAGCAGCACACAGCGGCAATTGGCGCGCAATGCCGAGACTCAAGGCAGCAGGTCGTGCACGGCGACGGCTGGGCGCATCAGCCAGCTCCTGCGGAGACGGATGCCCAAGCGGTGTCCTTGAAACACAACTCGATTCTCAACTTCTTCAAACCTGTACCGTCAACCAAGAGTCGGGAATCGCCAAGGAATGCAAGCGCAGAATGCCTGTCCATCACCAAGGAGGCCTTTACGCTTCGACAATGGACCCTAATCCCGGATGCAGATGCACAAGATGCCATGAGTATGCAGCGGCAACAAGATGCTGATGATGGCATGCTACAAGATCAAAGTGATTCGACTTCACCCAACAGAGACCAAGTCTTGCCAAATCAAGACTCGGACAGAAACCTACTTTCAACAATGAGCAAAAGGAAAACGAGAACAGGTTTCAAGGTGAAGAGGAGCAAAGTTGCGACGGTCCAGACGACGCTCAACCTGTCAACCAAGGCACCCTTTGCAGAGTGCAAAGTCTGCGACACAGTCTGGAATCCTCTATATCCCGCAGACGTCAAGTATCATTCGAGGCGTCACACTACCGTCTTGCGGGCCATGAAAAGGAAGCAAGACGACTTGTAGTAGCTTATCCCTCACCTCTTCCCATAGATCCGGCGCCATCATCACATACTCTTTCCTTCCTCTATGCCCCAACCATCCTCGTCAACAAGCTCTCATGCTCGAATACTAAACGAGTCGAACGCCGTGTTGAACTCAACGTGCTCCTCCAATATCTTCCAAGAGGTATGTCGACACCACACGAACACCAAAATCCAAAGTACCAGATCCTTCAAAACAGACACTGCTTAGCGAGCAGCGATATATTGGAAATTTCAAAGCATTTGGCATTTTTAGAGTATGACAGCCTAGCATTCATTGTCCCTGAATTGTAACAACCTTGACCTTCCCCACGACACGCCGCCACAGGCCGCCTGATCATGACCCCAAAATATTTGAAATAAAAAAGAATGTACATTAAAAGACCCGCTCGTGCGAGCGCAAATGGGGTATCGAAGTGGTCTGGCCATAATTTTTATAATTAACGTACAAGCCGTCAATCCCCCCACCCAGGCCTTTCACAGGCAGCCGCACAGCTTGGCTCAATAGCCAGCAGGTCGCAACATCCACGACAAGTGCTCATAGACGACTAGTATTTCCTGTCATCATCCGATTGCGCGGCCTTGATCGAAGACACAGCCACATGCTCAAATTGATACAATGGCGGTCGGGTGGCTCTTTTTTGGAAGAACAAATATCGCTTCACGAACCACGGAATCGTCTCTTTGATCTGATAGGCGGCAAACTTGCGAACCGGAACAGCAAACACATCGTCGAGCTCCTCGAGTGTACGCTGCATCGTCTCAGGAACCCAGAGGAAAATCATGATAAAGGCAACAACATTGAAGCCGGCGTAGAGACCAAAAGCGCCCACAGTGTGCAACCGCTTGAGCAGGAAAGGAAACGAAGTACCCAGAACCGACGCCTAAAGCAACAATGTTAGCAGCCTGATCATAGAAAAGAAACGACACCGCAGGCTTTGACGCATACCCAAAACAAGCAAGTGGCGACAGCAAAACCCATGCCCGTCTCTCGATGAGACAAAGGATACACTTCGGCACTGTAGGCAAATGGAACCGGGCCTTCGCCAGGAGAGTAAAAGGCTGTTGCTTCATTAGTATCTAAATATCGGGCATGAGAGCATATGGAGAGCATACCGCCAAATAGAAAAACGAAGAGGCACACCAATCCCGTTCTTGCGTCATTGGGGTTTGTTTGAGATGTGGGTATCAAGGTGCAGAGTCCAGCAGCGAGAAGAGTCCAGAACTGTATGATTTACTGTTAGACAAGAGTTCCTTGTCAAGAGCAAATTGTTTGCTGAATTTGATAGTCTTACCATTTGGGGAAAGGTGAAGAGAAGCAAGCTTCTTCGACCAAACTGCGCGCAAGTTAGCCAATGGCGTGGTGAGACTGGGACAATTCAGATGAACATACTGTGTCGATGGTCCAAAATGCCGGGAAGGCGAAGACCCAATTGACAAGTCCAAAGCCAAACGATCCAATCATGGCCTTGAATTGTCCAAGGCCAGCATCAGAAAAGATCGTCGTCGAGTAAAAGGCAATAATGTTGATACCTGCACAGCCAGTGTTAGTCAGCCACTTGTTGCCCCCCATCATCGTGGCAGATTTGAAAACGGCCAAGTCTTACCGCAAAGTTGCTGGGCAATCATGACAGTAAAGGCAGCCAGGTTGGCCCGTCGGACGCGGGGAATGGTAAAGAGCTGAGTGAATCGGGTGAAATAGTTTGTCTTGCCAATGAGCTCGCTCTCAATCTCGAGCTGAGCGCTAATGTAGTATATGTCTCGTGCGACTTGAATAGGATGGGTCCGCAACACCATGAGTGAGTTCCAGGCGTCACTGTAGCGGTTCTTCTTCATGTACCAGCGAGGCGACTCGGGGCAAAGATAAATGAGGAGGACCAGCGGCACAGCGGGAATAAAAGGGGCGCCTGAACAAGCCTTGTCAGCCATATCGTGTCTAGAATAATTCGCCGTTATACGCGTGGGCGCTTACCGAGCATGAGGCGCCAATTAATGTGAGGGACGTGGAATACGGCCAAGTTGAAGGCAGTGCCAAGCAAGATGCCGAAAGCAGTCCACATCTCTGGTTAAAGATTGAGTCAACGTACGGCCTCAAGAATCAGTGGGGGAGGGGCAAAGCCTTACGCCATGACATGACAAGAGCGCCGCGAATAGAGGCCGGGGCATTCTCAGCGGCATAGATTGGCACCGTTGAAGCTTTGGCGCCCATGCCGATTCCCATGAGCAGCCTACAGACCATTTGCTGGGGCCAAGTGTGACAGAGAGCAGAGCCAATGACGGGCCAAATGCAAAAGTGAGCCGAGAAAAAGATGGTGCCTGATGAAGCGAAGCGTCAGCAACAGAGCAATAATTGAATAATAGCATGTGGCAGCAATCTCACCTCGTCGACCAAACCAATTGTTTAGAGGATCAGAAAGCCAGCAACCGATGAATCTACAACATATTGTCAGCATTCATGTAGATGGGCATGGGCTGTGAGCTGGCCACGCACGCGCTACCAATGTAAGGGCCAGCATTGATGAGACCAACGATGATGGCATCGCGATCGCTGTGATCGGGGTCGAGGCCATAGAATGCGGGGAAAAAGATGTTGGCTCCATTGCTTCCAGTCTGGTCCCAACCTTGGACAGCGGCGCCAATGGAGCAGGTGGCGATGGTGAGAAAGAGCCTCATGGGCATGCGCCATCTGTGCTTGGCCTCGATGTCGAGGACACTAAGCTCTTCTGGCGTGAGTTTCTCAGGGCCATCAATGTTATGCGCTTCGGAGGGATTCTGAGCGACGAGGGCGCCCTTCTTAATCATATCGACGTGATCTTGTAGGCCGCGTTGTTCCACAAAGACCTCGACATTGTACATGAGCTGCTCGCGAGGAATGCCCTCGAGTGGGTTGCGGATTCTTGAAAAGATGTGAGCGCTGAGGATCAAGAGGGAGAGGAAGAGGCCATGATAAGCAGCGACTGACCTGGCCTCGAGATTGTGGTTCATGTCAACCATTTCGGCGTGAGTAACGGCCTTTTCCTCCATGAGAAGGTCATTGTGCCTCTTGGGCTCCAAGCTGCTGAAATCAAGCCATCAGCAAAGCTCACAATAATGGATTCGGGGAGGCGCGAACCGGGAATCAGCCATTGAAGTCGTGGGAAGCAGGCGAGCTTGCAAAGAGACAGCCAGAGGTGACTGGTTACCTGCTTGCGGCCTGAGTTGAAAGTTGCTTCTGGAAGGCAGAATCACAGAGGAGGCGAAGAAAAAAAAAGGTGGGGAGAGAGAAGAGAAAAAAAAGGAATGGGGCTGGAAGCGGGCAGGTGGTAACCGGGGGGATCAGATGAAAGTAGAGCAGAACAAGACAATAAATAGCTGAAAAATTAACGGGTGTATTGTGCTACAGAGACAAGTAGTGTTGCGTGATGGGGACCTGGATGCAAGATGACGGCGGGCTCGGGGCCAACAAAGTAATCGAGATACAAGCGGGAGCACAGTTCACAGCCAGGCCACCACGGGCTGCTATATGATGGGTTGGTGTGTAGAGGTAGCGGGCCATGGTGTTTAGTAGGACAAACAACGCATGGCGTGTCGTTGGATGGACGAGGCCTTGGCCCAAGTGGGCAGCAGGCTCCAAGGGCCTCTCCACCCAATTTCTCACCCCACAGTCGACTCCATTTGAACCCCAGAAGACCCAAGTGTGGACTCTGGTGGACTCTATCGTTTTGAGGGGGGGAGCTCTGGTCTGGGGTGGTCTGGGGGCAGTCGAGTCGAGAGCGCCTTGTGATGGAAGCTAGGCGTTGCCGCGCCCATGGGTCGACTTGACTGCCGGCGGCTGAGGCCTTCGGGCCGACAAAGGACATGTGGGCAGCAGCAAAGAGGCCCAGCAGCAAAGAGGCCCAGCAACCAGGCTTGGCTGGCTCTTGCCCCTCTGGCCTCTCCGCATGCAGGGCTCCTTCCAGTCGAGCTCCTCCCAGCAGGGCTCCTTCCCGCGTCTTTGCAGGCAGGAGCATCCATGTGTCAGCACAGCCCCGGTAGCCGACCAATTGGCCACGTGAACACTTTGCGGATCGCCGGCGCCTGCACTGCTGCCATTGGCCCGTGCCGGAGCAGAGCAGGCAACAGCCAAAACGCCAGATGAGATGGGCCCAAATTGCCAGCTTTGATTATTCTGTTGCCTGCCCTTCGTTGCCGCTTGCAATTCGACGCTGTATCCGAAGCCCCTGTGGCGTCGATGGCGTCTACGACATGTCTCGGGTCCAAAGCAGCAACTGGCCCGACGAAGTTTACGTCCTTGTCAGCAGCACCAACAATAAGCAACATGCCTCACTGCATATGCACATGTCGCGGCCAAACAGTTCGTGATTGGGCATTGGCGTCGGCATGGCCGCTTCACCAAGCCGTGCAATATTGATGCCTATCCGTCAGTCCATCAGCATGTCTGGTGAGAAATTTTTTCCTCCTCCTCCTCCTTGGAATAAGCAATGCTAAGACAAGCATCAGACGTCACCAAGCCCCGTCCAAGGCGGCATGAACCATGTCACAATCTTCGCGTGGGTCTAATGTGGTATTAAATGGTCCTCCAAGTTACCAAGAATCTCGCCAATGTCGTGCCACTGGTGCAGTGACATCTGCAACCCCGCGCGTCCCAGCCTCAGCCAAGACGCTGGGTCCCTTCCAAAAATTGTTGCGCGCGTGACGCCCTCCGCACTGTCCCACTTTCTGCCTCGAAACCCCCAGATTCTAGGGAAGCTATGCCATGTGGAGAGTCCAGACAAGCTAGTTTGCTTTTAAACACAGCGCACTCTTCTAATAAGGATAACGCACCTGACGAGGTGGTCCAACGGTCCTAGGGCCAACGCTAGTTGTGTCTATTGATCCATTCACATCACGACGCTTAATTTTTTTTTTTTGGCTTGGATGTGTATGCGGGGTTGGGCTAGAGGATCCAACAGACTGGCTGGCGGGCAGCGATGCATCCTGTCTAGCCGTATCTTTATGGGTCTCGAATGCACGCCACTGCCTGCTTGCGCCCGCTTGTTGTCTTTCCAGTGGCGAAACGCATTCGTGGTGAAAAAAAAGCAATTTGTACGAGAAGAAAAGAGAACAGGTAAATCAGTGCATTTCAGCCGACGCCGCTTTCGTTCATGCCCGTTCATGGCCTACCAAGGTATTCTTACAGCCATCACGGCAACCGGAGGAAGAGCAGGCAGGTGGATAGATATTCATCATTTCATGTACTATGCAGCCGACAAGAAAAGCGCGATACTCTTGTAAAGCCTGCGCCAAACTGCTAGTGCAGACCTCAGCGCTTGCCCTTGGATGCCAAAACCACATCATCATTCTAGCACTAGTATAATCATTCTGTAACCCCCATGTTCTAATTCCCTGTCTACCAAGGTACGCCAAACAGCAGCAAAGCAAGTGGGACAACGCCAAAAGACTCAAAGTGGTGAAATTCCCCTTGGTCTCCACACCAAACGGCCTAGTAGCCAACGCGACAACCATTGTTGCTCTAGTCCTTGCAGAACCATAGGCACACAACGGGCTTCTGCCCGTCAAGACCCGTCCGCGTCGAGTCCCAGCCAACTTCTCCAATCGTCTTCTTGAGACCCTCCTTGTCGCCTCCGCCCACTTCGAGACCCTTGTACCACTTGCCACCTCCACCATTGATGATCTCAACCACCCTGTTCTTCTTGGCTACAGGGTTGCTGCATCCGAATCCTTTGAGCAGATCGGCAAAGGTGGTGTTGCACGGAATATGAGCGGCTTTGAATGGCAACTGAGTCGCCGACGGCAGCTGCCACGGCGGAACGTTGGATCGGAAAACATGCGCCTTGGTGTGTTCCGAGGGGAAAAAGTAATTGTAGCCCGGTTCGCAGCCCATGCCGCCAGACGAGTTGGTCATCTGTGCAGCAGGCATTGTCGGATCAATGACAGGCCAGGGTTGCGGCAGCCGGGGCAAAACATTTCCTGTCCCGTTTGGCTGGTACGAGAAGCTCTGCTGCGTATAGAAGCCACCTGCCGGACCCTGTCCCACGGGGCTCCCTGTGAGATGCATACCGTAAGTCATGTTAGTACTCCAAGGTCCGTACTGGGGCATAGTACCATAGTTGTAGCCAGGGCCACCACTATGATGGACGTAGGGCTGTCCCGGGCTCGGCACGGGCGCGCCATAGGGGGCAAAGGGGGGACAGCCTCCAGTTGAGTCCCTTCCCGTCAATGGATTCCAGCCCCCAGCCATGGTTAATTGGGCTTCACGACACAGATGCGATGTGGAACAGGATTCTATCCCAGAGGATGCCAAGTATGCACCCAGCGACGAGCGACGTGATCAAACGATGCTTGCCAATGGCCTGGTACCGGGCCTTGGTTGACTGGGTTCCAAAAGGCCGGAGGATTGATGTAATGGATGCTGGGAGGTGCTGAAAATCCAGCTGGGAGCGATGGCGATGCAAGTTGCGCGGCGACGCCAGAGACTTGGCGATGAGCTGGTTCAAAGTGTAAAGAATCCACTGCTTTAGAAAGTGAGCCCATGGCCAGTCAATGCCTGAAGGCCTGACAACGTCGCTTGACAGCCGCGGCAAACATGGAGCAAGCATCAGTAGTATGACGAACCGGATGAGGAATCCGATGCTCCTTCTTCACTCGTTTCACCCTCCGACTCAAATTGAATGTCAAGGTGGGCGGCAAACACCTCTGTGCTCCAAAGCACCTGATCGTCTTGGTCAAGAAAAACACCAACCGCGATCCAAGCCCAGTACGGTGGGTCCTGGCTCGCTAGGAGGTGTTGCGTAATGATGAGTTTTGTGGCAGGGTGTGGCAAGAAACCGGCATCAACTTGAATTGTCCTGCGTGTCGGATTGGGCATAGAGATTGACGGGGTGACCAAAGGTGGAAAAGTCGCGGCAAGCTGCTTGGCTTGGCTCGGCTTGGATTGGCTTGACTGCGTGGAGGAGGACAAGAATGCTGAGCAAAGGTGCTTGAATGACAAACTGGCCCATGACGAAGCCCGAATCAGGGACAGTACACGCGTAGGACGTGCTTGATAAAATACCCATTCATGGCGACGAGTGAGTCAAGCGAGACTCGTTGCCGTAGCCAAACAGCTAGTCTCACTGCCGTGACCAAGGATAGTTGGTACTGGCCCAATATCCGACGGCATCATGACAAGACCCGAGCTTGGCCAATCTGGTTATTGAGTATTGAGCCCGACTCCGGAGCGGTGAGTGGCAAGGAGAAGGGTGGAAGACGGGATGGAGAGGCCAAATCTCCTGACAGCTGACTGCAGCTGGGCACAGATGCGACAGCATGGCGACAGACTGACAGCGCAGCTTTGCCGTTTGAGGTGATAGCACAAGACTAGGCTCGGGCGAGCCATGACCGAAAAAGCGGTTCAGGCACTTGGCGGTGTCCAAGCAAAGTGAGTCAGTTGACAGATGCAGTGATGCAAGGCACCGGCACTTTGCTAGTCTAGACGGAGAATGGAGGGCTGTGACAGGCGGACAGTGTGACGAGCAGACCGTGACAGCCAGGCAGAGAGCTAATCGTGGCCGTCATCCATGACGACGCGGACAGCACCGCCCTTTCTCAGCATGCCAGTCTCCTTTTTGATCTGCTGCAGCCTCTCAGCCCCCGTCACGAGGCTTTTGAAGTAGACTTCGGTCTGAACCGAGGCGCTGTAGGCGTAGGGTGTCCAGTTCCAGTAGTTGCGCCTTTCGGGGTCTGCTCCGGCAGCCATGAGTGTGCGCAGGCCAAGCAGATTGCCGCTGCTACTTGCAAAATGCAGGGCCGTGTTTCCTTCCATGTCCACCATTTGTACAGCCTCGTAGGGGCCTCCGGGGACGTAGGTGAGCAGCAGCTGAAGAATGGTGTCGTGGCCTGCAATGCTGGCCTCCATGATGGCGTCGCGGCCTCGCACATCGCGCCGCAAGATGCTGGCCCTGTCATGCTCACACAGCAAATGGACCACATCGGTGTGGCCAGCACGAGCCGCCAGCATGAGCGCTGTCTCGTGGTTCTCGTTGAGGGCTGGACATGGCCTGTCGTGGCCCGCGCGTAAAAGCGTTTCGCAGATGTCCTTGAAGCCTAGAGAGGCGGCGAGATGCAGATTCGAGTTGGAAAGACCCGTGTTGGAGGCATCGGGGTTGTGTAGCAGCCAAGGATGTGATTTGAGAATCCGCTCCACCAGCGAGGCGTCTGCAGCGTGAATCGCCCGTCGCAGGCGGATTGAAGGCTCGATCCTGAGGGCGACAAATCTGGTCAGTGCTTGTCGTAGCCGCCGGGCAGCAAGGGCTTGGAACTTGCATTGCGATGGACGACGGCCTACTTCCGCGTTGCAGCCAACTCGACAAAGCACATACACAGCCGCCTCAAAAGGCATCGCCAGTCATCAAGGCGAACAAGAGACGTGCCTCAACGCACCTGCATGACTTGATACCAAGAGGGGGGGGCGGTGTATGTACAGGGTAAGCCGCCTGAAACGAGTAGGTGGCGGGGGAATGCCCTCGTTTCAGGCCAGAGTCCGGCCCTGCATGCGAGCCTTTCAAACCCACTCAGGCTGGTCAATGAAATGTCCCGTGGCTTCGCTGCTACGTGGCAAGGCTACCATGGGGCTGATTGATTAATTGCCGCCACAAGTGCTCCACGTCTTGATGTTTTCATATCTTCCAAGAGCCAGAATAAACAGCATGCTGCAACCTCCATGGTGCTGTAATTCATCGTCTCCATCCTCTGCCATCTGCCTCTAGACGCGCCCTCATTCAAGGGCTTTTTGGGCAAAGGTGGGCAAGATAAAGCGGACCTTGTATATCTCCGAATTGTAGTATCAGCACTTCTTCTCCAAGAAATTTGAAGCCATGGCCAACGTGGACGCTACTCTTGGCATGGGTGAGCCCCGCTGCCATTGTGGTGAAGTACATGTACCTTCTTCACCTTGAGCATCATCATAGCCACATACATACATGTAAACAAGTCATGCTTGATGAAATTGATGGAGAGAGTCTAAAGACCAACCTCCACCCCCACCATCAACTACATTTTACTCACTCCTTACAGCAATGCCGGAAAGTGAGTAGAGGCGGGGTTTGGTTCCCAAGACTCTCTCCTTCTCAAAATATCATTTGCCAACAATACATGCTCATGTCTTTGGCATTGCATCAAGATGCACCCCCTCTTCACCACTTTTTCATGTCTCGTTGAGCTCATTCGATAGCTTGATAGCCTTTGACTTGCCCGTGTCCAGCACAACTGCTGGATTGGCAGAGTCACCATGCCGACTGACTTGGTTGCCCCTTTTCGTCTTAACCGTGGCTCTATCATGCAGTCAGCTTCGTCGTCTTGTTCGTCATGAGTCAACATACGTGTCTTCCTTGACGTCGAGAACCTTTCCTTCTGGCTGGCCGTTTCCCCAGTTCCAGCTGACCGTGTCGCCAGTATCGGGACCTTTGCTTGCCCCGTTGGAACCCGGTTCGCCCGTGTCTTTTGCACTCTTTGGTTGTGGCTCCTCGTCTGCGTCCTCCTCGCTCACTTCCTCTTCATCCTCTTCATCCTCTTGCTGCTTGTTTTCCCGAGTCTTCTTCTCCTCGTCTTTGCCTTCGTTGTGCCCATTGGCCTTGGCATCCTTGCTATTGGTTTCTTCCTTGTCTTTGCCGCTTCCGTCATCATCGCGCGACTTGCCCTTTTCCGTCTCCCTCTTCTTATTGGCACTGCCCTCTCCGTCAGGAACTGCCTTTCTCTTTTCTCCTGTGTGCTTCTCTCCATTCTTGTCCTGTTTCTCGTCACCGTTTGAGGTTTTTGACTTTTTCAACAAGTCGTGCCCCCAATTTTTTAACGAGGCGTAGGACTTGGTCTTCTTGACCTCTGCAGCCGACTTTTTGCTGTTTGCTTTTTCCTCTTGGGCCAGGTGTCGCTTGCTGCAGGCAATTCGTAATCTAGTCAGCAGTCGTACGACGAAGCTCGTCAATTGATCAGCATCTGGGCCTACCAGTAAGACACTACTTTGCGCATATGCTCCACCTGTTCTTCTGTATACTTGTCGGGGTCTTTATCGGGGTTCGATTTGAGAATGCTGATGATATTTCGACCACTGTCATGCCCGACTGACTCTCCATCTCCGTCTTCCTTGGCCCAACCAGCGCTTTGCGAGTCATCTGACTTGAGCCAGTCTTCCAGCTCTGAAGCCGACATGTTGACAATGTCGTTGAACTCTTCAATCACAGTCTCTTGGTCCTTCATCTTGATGGTCGGCTTGAGGGTGCTATGTGTCGGAGAAAGTCAATCTAATGGTCAACTTCAATAGTAGTTGTCGGATTTTGGCCAGGTGGTATACAACTTTTGCAGCCATTGCTTTATACTACTTTAGTTGGAACAATACCACTGTGTCTCGATTGCTGTGCCATGTGGTGACGTTTTCGGTCGTGCTGCGTCATAGAGCTTGATAAAAGTAATTTGTATGTTGATCAGTGCTAGCTTCAAGGCAATGAGGCACCTCGGTAAAGACAGGGTTCACTGCTCCTCCACCAGCACCCCCCAGATGTAATAGTGAGTGAGTAGAATTTGCACTATACTAGGACGTCTGCATCCGTTGGTTGAATATGGTATAGACGCAATTTTACTAAGATACAAGGTTTTGTAGCTCGTAAACCCCACTGAACAGAAACATGACCTGCACGAATTGCTTATTCCAATCGTTACTTTGTATTTTCGAATCGCCCTTGTCGATGAAAAAAAGCTACGGCAGTCCGCATAAGCCAGGGTGAGATCTTGGCCCGGTAATGGCGGTCAGATAACGGCGCGTAATTTACTCCTCAGCCCCTTGCTCCCCATATGCTTCCTATCACGAAGACACATACTTGGTCACTTCAGTGTCTGTCTCACTACGCCATTATACCGCAAGTCTCGGGGTGAACGCCTTGCAGTAATTTCTATTCTAGTTATGCAATCGACAAACTCTACTGAGACAGTCACACCCAGATCCATGCTACTCGTTACTCTTACTAGCAAAAGGTCTGAAAATCGGTCAGTTTCAGCATGTAGATATAATTGTGAATGAGGGCAGGGTGCGTCGAAAATTGGATGTGCGTGGCAGACGACAAAGAGTCTCGAAACTAAAGGCTCAGAGAGTTGGGTACCCTTGCTCATTTGAGCTAAATTGGGAAATGCTCAAGAAAGTGATGGCTCTTGTTTGAACAGCAGGACACCAACGGGTAGAATAACACTTTCTTGTTAAATACTAATTAATTTTGCCGCTGTTTTAGATGTCTTTGCTTGAGAGACGACTGTCCCCACAGGCTTACCTCATTTGAGGGTGTGGGTGGCCTGTTGGACGCGGCCTATATATATATATATTGTATATAAGAGGACCTGGGAGTCTCTTTGTTGGCCGAGTTGGTGCTACCCAAAATGTAAAACTTGACTTTTGACCAGATCAACGACTTGTATAAAATTAACAAAGAGGAGGATTTTCCAATGAAGGATTATATTTCGGCTCGAAGCTGACGATTAAAACATGGCTATGCAAGACTATGCCGATAGAGCCACCTGAAACTTGGTTATTCGACCAAGCACAATAGCTAAGAAGTAATGCTTTACACTGGTTCTAGATGGATGAGTAAGTAGATAGGGTAAGTACTTGTTACTGTGAAGCCGAGGTTGACTTTTGAAGCAGGCTATTCACAGAGCTGAGAGCCATATTATTTATTCGCAGGCGACTGTAACATATATAACGTAATTCAGCCTGCACATCAGACGATACGAGATACCTGCCCTACACGTTTCATGATCTTTAGAGAGCCTTTTTCGCCCATGGCGTGTCAGTCGACAATCATCGTACCATGTACGAGGTTTTCGGGTTCCATTTCCCCTGCAAATTCCTTATAGAGTTAAAAGGGTCAGGGGTCTGCAACCGTCGGATTTGTCGAGGGCAGAAAGCTACCCAGGCTCGTGGGGGGCCGCGGATATTAGAACAGTGCAGACGAGTTACTTTACACTGTAACGCTTCTTGCCAGTTGAAGAAGAGGGTAGAGAGGGCGTGTAGAAAAGAGCGGAAAGAAGAGGCGACAAGAAAGACAACTTGAGTGGTAGTATTTTATACTAGTATAGCGAGAGGAGTAATGGGGCAGAAATGAGGCGAGGCTAAAAGTGAGACGGCCGTGGCTGTGTGACAACAAGAAGGGCTGGAAGTTGCAACGTGTAGTGATGGCGCACGAGGTAACTAGTAGTAGGAGTAGTAGGAGTAGTAAATAGTAGGAGTAGTAAGTAGTAGAAGTAGTAGTAGGAGTAGTAAGTAGGAGTAGTAGTAGGAGTAGTAAGTAGTAGGAGTAGTAGTAGGAGTAGTAAGTAGTAGGAGTAGTAGTAGCGGTATACATAGTTTAAAGTCACCAGAGCTCCCCCGACAAGCTTGTCTTGTAGTACTACTAGTAGCATCCTCTTTGGAGCTTTTTACACTGCACTTTGTACACAGGGAGCAAGATAGAGCGGCATGTCGGAGACGCCCAAGGGCCATGAAGCGCTGCAGCCCATCCACGCGTCAATGAAGGGCCGGCTGGACGCGGCGTTTGAAGCACTCTACAACCAGCACGTGGCGCAGACGGCGGCCAAGGCCATGGACCTCGAGGCGCTGAGATTGGCATATTCGACGCTCTACAGCTACGGGACAGCTCCAGGGCCACAAGTCGGACGCGTCTACGAGGCCAAGGTGCCAGTGGGCGACTTGGGCGACATGCTCGACGTGCGAGTCTACGAGCCGGTCAAGGACGAAGCTTGCTCGGGCCCGTGGGCGGTGCATCTCGACTTCCACGGCGGCGGCTGGGGCGTGGGCGATCTCGACACCGAGGCGCACATCTGCAGGCACATCTGCTCCAAGGCACGTGTCGTGGTCATCGACGTGGCCTACCGCCTCGTTCCCGAGCACGCATACCCCACCGGCATTACCGACAGTCTGGCAGCGCTGCGTTTTGTGCACAGCGAGGGCGCTGGCGTCTTCAACATTCGGCCCGACAGCATATCGGTTGGCGGCGTCTCGGCCGGCGGCTTCATTGCCCTCGCACTGGCCCATCTGGCGCGCGACGCCAACATTGCGCTGCGGCTCGTCGCTGCAGGCACCCCCGTCATTGACGATATTTCCCAGTACAAGTCGGCCGCCGAGTCGCCCTTTGCGTCCATGCAGGAAAACGAAATGGCCCCAACGCTCAACTGGGCTCGTCTGCTCTGGTTCGATCGCCTCAAGTGGTCGTCGCTGCCGTCCGATGCCAAGCAGCATCTGGCCGAGCGCCAGCGCATCGGCTGGCTGGCCAATCTGCTGCGCGCCCCAAACTACGCCGGCCTGGCCCGCACCCTCATTTACACAGCAGGTGCAGATCCGCTGCGTGATGAAGGCGAGCGCTATGCCCAGCTGCTCGTCGAGGCCGGCGTCCAAGTAACCATGCGGCGCTTCCCCGGAGTGCCCCATCCCTTTATGCACATGGACAAGCACCTCTGGCAGGCACGCGACTTTATCAATGGCACCGCCCGCGAGATTCGCCTTGCACATGCTCATTGCGACTAGAACCATTCCTCTGCCGCCTCGCATCCCCAGCCTCGCATCCACAGCCCGCCGCATGCTTCCTGCCAACGCCCCAGGACATGTTTCCTATTGCAGCCAGGCTGCCACGGCCCCGTCTGCAAATGGCCCAGTGCCTTTTGTTGCCAAGGACAAAAAAAAGCAATTCCTAGCTCGTCCTGGCAAGTCTGGAACCCCCGTGTCTTCTGCCTGCCGGGTCATCATCTTGTCTGTCAGAATATTATTATGCAACGGCTGACGACGCCGCGGCCGTGCGAACAAGGGCATAGCCTACCATGACTAGCAGCCTCTTAGTCTGAGGGCCATGCTGTGATAACTGCCGCACGGGCAATCACGGACGCTTTGGTGCCCAGTGTGGGCAGCCATGGCACCAGGCAGTGTCGCTGTACAAAGCCATTTCTAGTCCTCTAGTCCTCTTAGTAGTCCTCTAGTCCTCTGGTCCTCTAGTCCTCTAGTCCTAGTAGTCCTTGCCATGTAGACAAGTACATACATTTGCATCCCACAACCTCTGCTACTGAGACCATCATCTCGACAGCCTCGTCTGTCTTGTCTCGTTGTCGCCGAGCTGACCTAGACAAGTCGGTCTAGACAAGGCAGCCATGCACACGAGGTAGGCCTAGGTGTAGGTTAGGCTGGCCGCTACCTGCTACTACTAGCAGGGAGTAGTACTACTAACTACTACTACTACTACTACTACCCAAGTATTAACAGTAGTAATGCCATCGGCCACGGGTAGTGCCGTTGCAAGTCGCGGGACCAGACGCCGCCGCCTCCACACAGTGCCAGCATTTCCACCCCCAACAATCCAGCCCGCAACCGCCGCCGTTTCGGACCAGTGGAAGACGGTAGGGCAGCCTTTTAGGATTGGTGGCACCGTGCCAGGACAGAGCCGAATCAAGCTTTCACCCGTTGTCCAAAGTAGCGCTACCCGCCAAGTATACCTGAACACCTGTACACATCATGTTCCGTTTGCGCTCGTTCCACGCCACTGCCAGCGCCCTTGTCGAATTGCTGTCAAAATCACGGCACCTTCTCCTCCTCCTGGGCAGCGACCGTCTGATCAAACACCTCGATCCATAACAGGGATTCTATTTAGCTGCCCCTTGCTGTCGCTTCTTCCGCCGCTCAGCGGCGCTGATACACACACAATTTGTCGCTCCACCTGGCCAGCGGTTTCATGGCGATCCCCCTACACGAGAGCAACATCTCGGTTGATCTCGACTCTCCTCCAAACCTCGAGACTGCCACCTGCCGCCGTCTGGCTCTGTCGCCTCAGCTGCTCCGATTGCCCTCTCAACGCTCAAACACGCATCCTGCCATTACGGGCCATCCTGCCCACCCAAGGCATCGGGCCACGAGCCGCTCTCCAGCAGCCATGAGAGGACCAATGGGCTCTGAAAGCCGTCCTGTCTGCCACCGCTGCGCCCAGATCAAGCAGGCCTGTGACGGCAACTTGCCCTGTGCCAGATGTGTGCGCTTGAGCGTGCCCTGTCGCCCGCGCAATTCGGCCGCCGAGGCTGATGGCAATACTGGCGATGTGCCCAAGGCCCGTATTCGCAGGGTTCAGACGGGATGTTTGCCCTGCAAAAAGAGAAAGAAAAAGTGCGATGAAAAGAAGCCGCGTTGTGGCGACTGCCGCCGTCTGTGTCTTGACTGTGCATGGCCTCCAGAGCGCCACGGACGCGCCAAGCCCACCACTTCCACAGCTCCCGGCATCAAGATGGATCCTCTCGGAGCTCCCAAACCAGAGGCGCCGCATCTCATGGACATTCCCTTTCGCAACAGCCCCAGCCCTGTCTCGTCGTCGTCGAGCAGTGGACGCCATGGCAGCCACGATAGCTGTATGCCCATGCCCACTCATGTCGGCTCCGTCACCATGGCCTTTGTCAATGCCAACGACCGCCAAGACTCGGTATTTTCGGTAGCATCGACGGCCCTGGGCATACCTGGCGCTTCCAATTCGCTGCCAAACTCGGCCTCGGTCTCTGTGGCTGGCGACCTGGCACTTGCCATGAGCCCCGATAGTGCTGTTTCCTGGGATGTTGCCAGTCCTTCGCAAGGCTGGCTCGAGGCCTTTACGCCCATTAGCAACGGCAGCCCCTCGGCTTCGTGCGACTCTCTGGCTTCTCCCTCGCTGTCGCTCTACATTCCCCAGCTTCTACCGCAGCTCAACTCGCCCCAGGACAAGGCGCTGCTCAACCACTACTCCACAATAGTGTCGTCGATTCTTTCACGGCGGTGCTCCATGACCAATCCCTATAACCATTATTTGCTCCCCTTGGCTCAAAGCAGTGACTTGGTCTTGCACTGCATTCTTGCTCTGTCGGCAAATCACTGGCGCAAGTTGCAGCCGTCGATGGGGGACCGCGGCTTGCATCACAAGAGCCAGGCCACGCAGGCCTTGGCTAGTCTTTTGCCACATGTTGACAAGACTAGCGCCGACCTTGCGCTTGTCAGCAGTCTGCTGCTGTGCATGACGGAGCTCTTTGACGGAACGAGCGAGGGCTGGAAGCTGCATCTCACAGGAGCCAAACGCCTGCTCATGACTCTGAGGAAGCAGCGGGGTGGCATGATGACGGGCCACTACAAGTTTCTGCTACGTTTGGCCCGCTTCCTCGACTCGGCCGCCACCACGTCTACTTGTCGACCGCCACTGATGGGCGAGGAAGAGGCCGAGGCTGCCGCTCTTGATCGAATGACTGCCACTCCTGACGAGGAAGACTCTGCAGTCTACGGAATCCCAAAGGAGCTCTTCCATCTCATTGACCGGGTCAATACACTGGCAGATCTTAGAAAGACGCGTGTCGATGCTGCATCCGAGCTTGTCTTTCGCCAGCACGCCCAGGACATTGAAGATTGCATAGACCACTGGGCGCACGAGTATAGTGGCATGTCGCGTGCCGCCTGGACCCTTTCGGCAGCCAATGACGATGTGCTGCACGCAACGGCTGCCTTTGAAAACGCCATCAGGCTTCGCTTGCACCAGATTGTTGAGGGCTATGAGCTTACAGATCCCAAAGTTGGCCAATATGTGGGCGGCATTCTCGAGTCTGTACAGAAAATACGGTACGGCAGTCCGCTCGAGTCGTGTCTCGTCTTTCCCCTCGTCATGGCTGGTGGCGCATGCTGGAAGCTTGAGCATAGGGTCGTAATCCAGGATCGGCTCATGATTATGGAGCGCACCTGCGGCTTCGGATACATATATAATGCAAGGGACTTGGTCGAGAGAGTCTGGACCAGACGAGACCAATCCGACGCCGACGGCTCAGGCGAAGTGGTTAATTGGGCTCGCATCCGCTACTATGAAATGAATGGCCTCGTCCTCTTTTGAAATCCGGACATTGAGCAGGAATTCTCAACTGATGCAGCACGACGTGGCGCATTGCCCTGGTGCTGCAACTAGCCGACGGACAGGCAGGTCGTGCTGCCACGAGCTTTCTCGGCCAACCACGGCTTGGTGCAGCAGCGTCATGCAAACAATTGACGGCCGAGCCTCGTTGGCGGCCTGAGATGCAGAGCACCCACACTTCCCCTCAATACTCGAGGCACCTGCTTGTAGCGTGGCGGCACAAAGCTCTCGACAGATATAGAGTTGGCATCATGGCTTGCAGGCGCCACAGCCCAAAGATGCTACCGTGGCCAATGGGGGGGGGCAAGCATCCAACTGTGCCGCCTTGGCCGCCATGGACATTAGTTGCCCCCTCCCAAAAAACTAAAAAAGATTAAGACGAGTCGAAGAGTACCATCTGCTCTCGGGCATGACATTTGTCGATGCTGAGATGCAGCAGAGGCCATTCTTTATTCCGTCTTTGCCATGGCTTGGGCAAAGGACCGACGCGGCTGCAATTATTCCTGACATCTGGCAACAAATGTATCGGTAGTATCAGCCATTGTCCCACCAACAAGGACACCACTCCCAGCTTGTGGTGAGATTTGAGAGTCGGGTGCCTGCTAGAGAGCTAGTACCTCTATCAAAGAACGACAGGTCCAGTCTAAGATGGCATCTTGCAGCCAAAGCAGGATACCAGCGACTTATGCAAAAATCATGGCAGTGGTTGCTTGGAGTGATTTCTCGCGTGTATTTTGCAGAGCAGCGACGAAGCTCTTGTTAGCTGTTGGTTACCGGCATGTTGGGTTCGCGTGGATGCATGTATGTTAGGGTGGGAGCACATAAGTCAAGTGAAGCAGAAGTCGTGCCATGTGTGTCAGAGGGATTGAGGCCACCAAGGCATTGAAGAGTTGTAGGGGGGGGGGCTGTATTTTTATTGTATCAATCCTAGGTCAGTCGGGCCGCACGCGGATCGTCGCTTAGCCAGACCCGTGCATGGGTAGGAGCAGAGACGAGTCGCATCAGCTTGTCATGAGCTGAATGAGTGACCTGCAACAACAGTCTTGTCTTCTTGGTCAGCGTCGTTTGCAGCAAAGGAACTTGAGCATGTATGTACTAACGGATAAGAGTAGTACTAAGCCAGGTTGGGTCCGCGGTCGCCAAGTTCCGGGACATTTGCGACGGCGGCATCGCGACGGTCTCACGAAGCCGTGGGTGTTGATACAAGAACAAGATGTGGGACCAGAGCAAACACTAGATATTAATAACAAGACTAGCAGAAAAAGACAAACGTCTTGACAGCCTTGGACAAGGACTTGATCTTTGTGTATAGTCCGAGGCAAGCAGAGAAAGCTAGACAAGAAGAGCAGGCCAAGAAGGGAAGTCCAAGCAGGTTCCAAAAGAGAGAAAAAAAAAAGAAGAAAAAAAGGGACAAAAAGGGAAAAAAAGAAAAAAAAAGGGAAAAAAAAGGAAAAAAAAAACCACTGGGGCATATCTACGGGCCCATGTATGTGGTATGGAAACAAGGCTTGCCCTTTTTATCTTGTTGTAGCATTGCAGTCGGGGTGGCGTGGTTGTGACGCGCAAAGAGGCTGGTGAATATGTAACCTACCCCGACTTGGGGGAATAACCTTGAGCGCGGAAACGTGCATTTGATGGCAGTGGCACAGACCATGACGATTCGACAAGCCGGAGTAGTTATAGACTGCCTAATAAATGGCGTGCATTTGCCGACACTAAGTAGTACTACTAAGCAGGCGCAGCAATATGCGGAGACGGGGGCAAGAAATACGTTGCCAGCTGTCGTCATTTACCACTACTACTGTACTCTTACCACTACTACTACTAAGTACTACTGTACTCTTACTACTAGTACTGTACTACTCTAGTAGTATAAGTCTGTGGGGACGGTTGTATTTTTGATTGATTTCAACACGGCTCCCCGACATGGGCATTGTGCTTGACCTGTCAAAACGCCCGGCTTGCTGTCGTTTGAAAATTATGCGCCCATGGCCAGCCGAGAGCAGGGCCAACATGCCGGCTATTCATGAGCAAAACTTTGCATCCTTGAATGTGCGCAGAGGCAGCCTGTCATGAAGGCCCCCTGACCCTGCTAGCCTAGTCGTCTTTGAAGAGGCTGCCCCCTGATGCTAGCGACAATAGCAGGGCCGGCGAGGAGCATCTATACAAGAGTTGCACTCTATACTCCCTGACCAAGATGCAAAAAAAGGGCAAGCATGCCAAAGGCATCAATATCGGCTCACTAGCAACACTGGCCGTGGGACAAGAAGGAATAGTCGTGGCCCGCATCAAGGCATAGCCGCATTCAAAACAAGGATGTGCAAGATATTGGCCAGGCCGCTACTACTATCAAGCAGGAGGGTGAGAGCGGCCTTGATGGCCATGTGGGTGCACTATTGTATTCTAGTTTGATTGGCAGGGCGACGTATATAGATAGATGGCTTGGGGAGCAAAACAAGGTAGAAAATGTCCTCAACTAATAATTATGCTTATTAGTTTAAACAATGTTGCGGCCTTGTAGTTTCAAGGGGGCATGGATAGGTGAATGGGGTGTCTTGTCTGCTTTACAGCACGTCCTGCAAATCGAGGCCAGTCAAGCAAAGCAACTCGGCAGTCTATGTGCCGAGGCCGCGCAAAGCAAGCCTCCCTTTTTGTCAGTCGAGGCCTACGGTTGACGATGCGCGCGGATGATGGTGTATGCGACGGCGCCCGCCGTTTGTCGGGGTGCTGAAGCAGACGGGTGCATTTCCGCGGGTTTGTGGCAGTGCTTGTCGACTGGTCTGATTCGCTCAAGCTTTGCATCAGTTGATGAGAGACGTCGAGAGGTGTCGTGGCAAGGCAGCCGTGGGGCAAGCAGAGCAAGTGGTGGATATGGGTGAGCTGGCATGTATAGTAGTGGTGGTGGTAGTGGTAGTGGTAGTAGTAGTGGTAGTAGTAGTAGTGGTGGTGGTGGTGGCAGTAGTGGCAGTAGTAGTTAGTAGTACTAGTATCAAGTAGTAGCAAGTAGTAGAAGAGGCGCTAGATGGGCTAGTGGATAGGCTGGCGGCCTAGGTAGATGCATGGTCAAGTGTGGATGGGATTGATAATGGCCGGGTGGGATGGCCTAGTGGATGGCCTAGTGGATGGCCTGTTGGATGGCTTGATGGCTCTCCAAAACACCAATCAGGGTGGCGGCGGCACCTCTTCCTTTTCGCACTAGACAAGTCGTGCCAAACAAGTCATGTCAGGCACACAGCAAAGACGCACAACTGCCAACAGCCGCCGCTCACAGCCTTGCCAGACAGCCGCCGGCCCGTGCCCGATCTGGCGGCTCGTCCCAACCAGATGCGCGATTCTCCGATCCGTGCTCACGTCGAGCTCCTTTTGCGACGGCTGCATGTTGGAGAATTGGCTCAAAGTTTTGGGGCTTGTTTTTTATTTGATTTTATTTTTTAATCCGTTTTCCGTTTGTCAATGCAAGCTGTTGCGGCTCGGATGCGCGGCGACGGGAGGGGCAAGAGTCAGTTGGCCAGTACTACATGGCATGGTATATTATACTGATAATGCCGCCGCAGAGAACGAGGCAAGGCTTGGCTCGGCGGCTGATGGCGCGGAGTGGCTCCATGGCAATTGCACCGGCCGTCTAAGGAGTCGTCTTGTGAGCAAATGATTGAAGCGCCGGCATCAGTGGTGGTGACGGGCGCCAATGGCTTCATTGCGCAGCACTGCATCGCGGCGCTGCTGGAGCAAGGCTACCAGGTTGTGGGCACGGTGAGATGCGGCGACAAGGCGGCACAGGTGCGCAAAACACACCGAGGACACCCAGGGCTCGACATTGCCGTGGTGGAGGACCTGACGCGAGCCGAGAGCTACGTGGCGGCGGTGGGCCGAGGGCGAGGGGCGCCGAGGGCGATTCTGCATCTTGCGGCGCCCTTTGACTACAGAGCGAGCGACTATGAGCGCGACTTGATGATTCCGGCGGTTGGGGGAACGCGCGCAGTGCTCGAGGCGGCCCAGCACATGGCCAGCGTGCGGCGGGTGGTGCAGACCAACAGCTTTGCCTGCATCTACGACGCCAGCGCAGGGCCGCGGCCCGGCAAGATATACACGGAGCGAGACTGGAGCCCGCTGGGCTATGCCGACGGCGTGGGGGCGACGGATGCGGCGGCGGCATACCGGGCCAGCAAGGCGGCGGCGGAGAAGGCGGCATGGGCCTTTATGGACGAGGCGCCGCGCAGCTTTGACCTTGTCAGCCTGTGTCCGGCCATGGTGTTTGGCCCGTGGCTGCCGGCCGCCCGTCCGCGCCGCGTCGCCGACATCAACACGAGCAACCGGCTGGTGTGGGAGGTGCTGTCGGCCGGCCGCGAGCAGCCGGTGCCGCCCACGCGCGGGCCCGTCTGGGTCGATGTGCGCGACGTGGCCCAAGCCCATCTGCAGGCGCTGCGCGTGGCCGAGGCGGGAGGCCGGCGCCTGCTGCTGTGCCAGGGCGTCTACTGCAACCAGGAGCTGGCCGACGTGGGCCGAGCCGTCAAGGGCGCCAACAGGGGCCGCGTGCCAGTGGGCGAGCCGGGGCGCAGAGAGTGGCAGCAGCACTATGGCGCCGACGCCAGCGAGGCCGAGCGCGTCTTGGGCATGCGCTGGCGGGGGCTGGACCAGTGTCTGGCCGACCTGATGCCGCAGCTGGCCGACCTATAAGGCGGGGTGCAGCGCTGCTGTGGACAAGTGAAAGGTGGTGTTGTCGTGGTGGTGTATCGTGGTGGTGTGTCGTGGTGGTGTATCGTGGTGGTGGTGGTGGTGTTGGTGGTGGTGACAGCAGTGGTGGTGTCGAGGTGGTACAGTGGTGCACTAGTTATTGTCAAAGTGGTACAGTGGTGCAGTGGTGGTGCAGTGGTGGTTACAGTAGTGGTGTCGTGGTGGTACAGTGGTGCAGTCTTGTCAAAGTGGTACAGTGGTGCAGTGGTGGTTACAGCACTGCCGTCCTCGTTACAGTGGTGGCAGTGGTGCTATGGATAGGGCTGCCCTCTCTAGTGCTGCCGCGCTGCAATGCCGGCCCGCCGCGACTGGCATTCTCCAAGCAGTATGGCTCCAAACCTTGACGAGGCCCTCGAGCCAACCAGAGCGGGTGCAGGCAAACCTTAAAAAAAAAAAAATCCCCATGTATCTATACCAAGGGAAATGAAAAAGGGACACACGACAGGCTCCTTGAGCGCTGAGCCAAGCTGGGCAGCTCCGAGAGCAAATCCGAGGGCATCCCTCGTTTAATCGCCTTCCCCCCCCCCTTGGTCCATGTCTTGCCTTGCTGCTCAGTCGAGGTGACGAAACACAATGGCTAGCGGAGCTGTTGCAGCATCGACCACTGCTAGCACCAGCCCGAGTATAGCGGCCGCCTCGCCCCAAGTCACGGGACCACGCTGCTCGGGCTCAGCTCCAACTGCAGCTCCAACTGCAACTCCGCCAGCCTCAGCCACGCCGCCAGCAGCCTGTGTGGCCGCCGCCGCCCCCGTCAAGCGCCGTCGAGCAACCCAGGCCTGCGACTACTGCTCGCGCCGCTCCATCAAGTGCAGCTTCTTTGACGGCGCCTGCCAGCACTGCCGCGACTTTGGCCAGCCATGTACCTTTCTGCGAAAGCCCCGCCGTCGCGGCGTTCCGCCTCGCTCTGCACAGCCCGCCACGGCCCGCCCCGGCGCCGTCGCCGCGCCGCCTCTAGAGCAAATGCAGGCCATGCAGCCGTCGCCGGCCAGCTCGGCAGGCAGACAGCGCTCCATCCCCTACCGCGGGCCTCGCGTCCCCAAGCCCGACGGCCTCGAGGCCAGCCCTGCCTGGCAGCCGCCCCTCATTGCCTCGCAGGCCACCGTTGTTGACCTGGTCGACCTTTACTTTGAGATTGTCTATCCCATCTTTCCCTTTTTCCACCAGCCGTCCTTTGTTCGACGCATCTCCCGCGCCGACTACATGACCAACCGCAGCCTCTTTGCCTCCACCATGGCCGTCTGCGCCCTCGTCAGCGGCCGTATCCGCGATGGCTCCGTCACCAACCCGCGCTGGGACCTGAATCCCCTGCGCCATCCGCCCCCAGACATCTTCTACGCCGAGGCCCAGCGCCAGCTTGTCGAGATTGGCTCCGAGGCCAGCCTCCACGTCCTGCGCGCCCACGCCATCCTGGCCATTGCTGCCATACAAAACGGCCGTATCCGAGACATGCATCAGCACCTGGGCACCTACCACACTCTGGTTGCCATGGATGCCCTCCACGACGAGGCAAACTGGCCCGCCAATATTGGCCTGGTGGAGAGAGAGGAGCGCCGGAGACTGGTAAGATGGCTCCTCCACACCATGCCAAGACTGCCCCCTTGCTCATAGTCTCAGTTTTGGTCCATTTACACCCTCGACGTCTACACCAGTGTTGTCTGGGGCGGCATTCTCCGCTCGCGAGAGCAGCAGTCGAGCGTCGCTTACCCCATGGAAATCGACGACGACCTCATCATTGACGACAACCACCACGGCGCCCAGAGCCCTACTTCTGTCAGCTCCTCGTCCACCTGCCGCGCCCTGCTCGACAAGACGCAAAGCTGGATGAAGGGCTGGAACTTCATCACCGACTTGTATCGCGTCCTCGAGCACGCCCTGACGCGCTTCCGCTCCCACAGCAACCGCTCGCGCCGCCAGTCGCTCATCCTGCACGAGATATTTGATCACGACAAGTCGGGCGTCACCGAGGCTTCTGTCCGCGACCGTGTTTTGCAGCTCTATCTCGATCTGCCCTCGTGTTTTCGCGAGACGCCCGAGCTGACCTACATTGCCAAGAAGGATCTTTTTGGCTACCAGGCAGCCAATATCAAGGCCAGTCTGCAGCTTGTCCGCATGGTTTTGTTTGCTGCCGCCGGCGCCAGCATCGAGGAGCGCTGCCAGATTGTGCGAGAAGTGCTCAATGCCTTTGTCTCGGTCCCCGTGGCCTACCTTGTCGCCATTAGCACTCCCTTGCTGCACCATTTGGGAGGCATTGGCGTACTGCTCGGCTCCGTTCTCGAGGAGCCCTTGAGCCAGCAAGATTACGGCCAGGTCCGCTCTCTTTTACTATCCATGGCCCAGCTGCTTGAGAGCCTCGAGGCTATTCGTCACTCGGCCAGTGCCAGCGAGAAGCTGCGCTTGCAAGTTTCTCGCATCGACGAATACATGGCCACCCAGAGGCATGTGGCGCCTCCGCTAGACCTACACAATGGCGGCAGTGCTTTCATGGCCCCGGCAACAACTGCGGCCGCTGCTACATCGGCGCCCATGCCTCTTCAGCAGCCCCAGCAGCCTCAGCAGCCGCCGCAGATTGCAACAGACATGGCAGACGGCTGGTCATTCCAGGTCCCCGCTGAGTTGCTCGGCGGACTGTCTTGGAGTTTTGACTTTGGAACATAAAGCTTGATTGCATAGAAAGCGACTGATGCGTGCACAGAGTTTTCATGTTGACGAAAGAAGCGTTTTACATTTACATTTTGCTTTGCAGTTACGTATTTTGTATCCATTCATGTTGTAATGCTTTATGCTCTGCTATTGGTGCAACGTTTCCTCAACGACTGCCTGATCCTTGCCAACGCTCATGTCGTGTCGAGTGGGGCTATCTGTACCTTGATCCCCATCGACTTCCTGAAGCAGACGACGAGCAGCAACCGCCACGTTTCCGCCGGCCTGCGAAATACGACGCTCATACTCGGCCATGTTGTCCTTGACAAGCAGGCTGTCAGCAGTGAAGAGGAGTGAGACGTCTTCGAGCGAGCGATTTGCCGTCTCGGGATAGAGCAGCCAGATGACGGGTATAGACATGATGTTGATGGCACCAAACAAGATGTAGGTGCCGTAGCCCAGCTTGGCGAGCAGGATGGGTATGAGAAACTGCGTCATGCCACAGCCAGTTGCCCAGCCAAAGACGGTGAAGCTGTATCCCTTGGCGCGGATCTCTTGAGGCCAGATTTCCGAGCCATAGAGCCAGACTGGAATAATGTTGAACATGGTGAAGAACCTTTTTTTTTTTAAAAAAAAATAAAAAATCAAAAGTCAGCTTTTTGCCGGAAAAGAGGGTGCGAGTTTAGTCGGCCAACAAGCCTATTTGCCAGGAGCGTTACATGCAAACTGGGGCAGACTGACCACGTGTAGACGAATACAAAGGATGCCGCTGCCGTGCCCAGCCGTGCATCCATGGTGTCGTTGCCGGCCTTGATGAGGCCGGCAACGAGAAACAAGGCCAAGGCCTGGATGACGAAGGAGGTGACAAGAGACTTGACACGGCCCATACGATCAATGACGAGGGCGGCAGCCGCGGTCCCCGGGACGCCAATGGTGTTGACGAGCCCAGACAGCCAGAGCGACTTGTAAGAGTCGAAGCCGGCAAGATGAAAGAGCTTATCTGCCCAACCGACAATGGCGAGGATGCCCGACCACTGCTGGATCCACTGCAGGGCAAACCCCATGGCAGCTCGTCTGCCAAGATGGAGCTTGCCCGAGTAGCGGCCGCCGAGGGCAATGTTGAGCAGGTTGTTGCGGCGGTGATGTGTAGCGTGGACAATGGCGTCGAGCTGGTCGAGCTCATGGCTAATCTTTGCGTGGGTGGGCACCAAGTCGCCACGGACCTTGCAGAGAATGTCAACAGCCTCTTTTCTGTGGCCCTTTGCAATGAGCCAGCTGCAGGGCAAGAGTCAGCAGAGCCAAACCAGACAAACAAGGAAAATAATAAAGGCTACAGTAGCCGGGCCACGACGACTCTCAGGGACTTTGAGGGGCCATGGGTAGCCTACCCAGACAAACAAGGAAAATAATAAAGGCTACAGTAGCCGGGCCACGACGACTCTCAGGGACTTTGAGGGGCCATGGGTAGCCTACCGCGGAGACTCTGGCAAAAGAGGCACGGCCGCATCGACAATGAGCAGGGGAATGACCATCCAGGCCAAGGGGAAGCGCCAGCGAAAGCCAGTATCCGAGTTGCGGAGGGCAAAGTTGATCCAGTAGGCAATGACGATGCCTAGGTAATTGGCGACAAAGACGAGGGAAAAGTTGGAGCCTCGGTCGTGCGACTGCGACAGCTCACTGACCCAGGGCAGCACAATGGCATTCATGAAGCCAATGCCGATGCCAGCAACGACGCGGCCGCAAATAAACATGGAGGCATTGCTGCTGCTGGCCTGCAAGGCGGCGCCCAGAATGCCAAAGACGGTTCCGACGAGGGTGCCGCGTTTCCTGCCAATGGCGTCGCCGACGAAGCCGCCGACGAAGCATCCCCACATGGCCCCAAAGTAGTAGGCAGCGGCCAGGCCGCCTTGCTTGGTTGTGTTGGTGACGATGCCGTCATGGCCAATATGGGCCATGTCGATAAAGCCGGGCGTGCCACTGACGGTTCCAAAGACTCCCTGGTTGTAGCCTTGCCAAGAGTCAGCACCTAACCTCGTGCTCCGGGGAGGGGCAGATGGCCATGACTCAGTGCTTGGCTGAGTCTTGCTTGTCACTGCTAACAAGGAGGAGTAGTAAGAGCAGTAGTTGTTGTACCTTCAAAGATGAGGGCCGTTGCGGCGACAATGTTGATGAGCCACAGCAGCATCTTGCCTGGCACACGCCTCCATATCTGCTGGGTGGCCATTGTATGGATAGAGTGAAATGGTGGAACGACTTGGGGGGCTGCTTGAAGCAATGGGCTGCAGAATATCTGGCAAAGTCATGGCGCTGGGAAAAGATTTCTAGGCCCAAAGTCTAGTTGGGATGCTCTTATCCAGGCCCGAGTATTGCATAAGGGCAAAGACGATAATGGCCAAGGCAAAGAGGCGTTGCCAAGAGAAAGGGTTGAAGGATTTTGCGGCCAGAGGAGCTCGGCATATGCGCAAAGCGGACGAGGCAGTGGATACGAATACGAGCCAAAGGGAAATAGGCAGCAAGTCAGAGGCATGCAAGAGGCAGACAAGAGGCGGGCAAGAGGCAAGGAACAAGGTGGCGGCGGTTGGCCTAGAGTGCTGGGGGTGAGGATAGAGGCAAAGGGGGCAGAGGGCCAATGGAGCAGTTGTAAAAGCAGTGTTGTTTTTTTTTTTTGGGTGCGTGCCAATGGGCGGCTCAAGGAGTTGTCTGGGGCGTTTTTGCAGGTCGAATCAGACGTTTAGGCGATTAGGCGGCAAAGGCGTCGGGCAAGCATAAGCATAGGGGTCTGGGTGCAAAGGCGGGCGGGCAAAGAGGGGAGAGGAGCAAACAAGAAGCAAAGAAATATATCGGCCTGGACGCGCTCAACGCCGAGTTGTGAGCTTGGGGTATCAGTGATACGACGCTAGGCCAAGACAATGGGTTCGCTCGAGAGTGGGACGGGGCTGCAAGTGGTGGCGCTGGGGCTCAACTCGGGCACCAGCATGGACGGCATCGACTGCGCGCTGTGCCGGTTCGAGCAGGAGACGCCCGAGGGGCCAATGCACTTTGAGCTGGTCAAGTACGACGAGGTGGAGCTGCCGGGGGCGCTCAAGAAGAGAGTCATGAGGATCATTGTCGACGGGGCCACGTCGCCCGAGGAGCTGTCCGAGGTCAACATGCTGCTGGGGCAGGCCTTTGCGGCGGCGGCAGGCGACTTTGCGGCGCGGCACGGCATTGGGCTCGAGTCGATAGATGTCATTGGGTCGCACGGGCAGACCATCTGGCTGGCCAGCATGCCGGGCGAGGGCCGGGAGCGGTCGGCGCTGACCATGGGCGAGGGCACCGTCATTGCAGCGCGCACCGGCGTCACCACCGTCACCGACTTCCGCGTGGCCGACCAGGCCGCCGGGCGTCAGGGCGCGCCCCTCATAGCCTTTTTCGACGCGCTGCTGCTGCACCATCCGCGCAAGCTGCGGGCCTGCCAAAACATTGGCGGCATTGCCAACGTGTGCTTCATCCCGCCCGACGTCGACGGCGCCATCAACCCGGCCTACTTTGACTTTGACACGGGCCCCGGCAACGTGCTCATCGATGCCGCCGTGCGCCACTTCTCGGCCGGCCAGCTCGAGATGGACCGCGATGGCCTGCGTGGCCGCGCCGGCACTGTCTGCCAGCCCATGGTCGACCACTTCCTCCAGACTCACCCCTACTTTGCCCTGCATCCCCCCAAGACCACCGGCCGCGAGGTCTTTGGCGACGCCCTGGCCCATGATCTCATTGCCCGTGGCCTGGCCCGAGGCCTGTCGCCCGACGATATTGTCGCCACCATCACCCGCATCACCGCCCAGGCCATTGTCCTCCACTACCGCCGCTACATGCCCACCCAGTACGGCCCTCTGGCCGAGCTCTACATGTGTGGAGGCGGCGCCAAGAACCCCAACATCCTCCACTATATCCAGGCCCAGTTCCCCGACACCGCCATTGTCATGCTCGACCACGCTGGCATCCCCGCCGACGCCAAGGAGGCCATCACCTTTGCCTGGCAAGGCGTCGAGGCCATTGTCGGCCGAAGCATTCCCGTCCCCGACAGGACCGAGACGAGGCGCGAGTATGTCCTCGGCAAGGTGAGTCCTGGCCACAACTACCGCAGCGTCATGGCCAAGGGCATGGCCTTTGGCGCCGGCCGCCACCATCTGCCCCCTGTTGCTGAAATGGTCAATCATGTTGCCGCCAAGCCATGCGACAATAAGTCATGAGCCTGTGTGCCTGTGTGTCTGTGTGTGCCTGGATTCCCTGTCGGCGTGGCATTGCGAGCTCTGTACAAGAGGGGAAAAAGAGGGAGAAAAAAAAAGTAATCAGAACCACAAAAAAGGGGAACCAAAAATGAAGACGAAACAGAGAAGCAGCTACTTACCACAAGCAGCCTGTGCCATGCCTGCCCCAGTCTCGACGGATAGCACATGGTTTTCTCAACCTTAAAGTCATATATGTAGTATGTACATACTACCTACATACTGTATCTCCTCACACCTCCTCCCCCCAGCTCCCCGGTACTATCGCTACTACCTCTTAACCTACCACTACCACTAATATTACTACTCCTCTCTCAAGTACCTTTCACTCCTACACTACCATTAGTTAGTAGTAGGTAGTAGTAGCCTATCCAGGTATTGTTTAATTGCTCCTCTCCATGGCCCTCTGCCGCAACCAAGCTACGTACTACTAATATATACACAACGTACATTAACTCTCTACTCTCCTCCTCCTACTACTACTACCTCTCCTGCGGCGCCTGCTTCCATGACGACGCAACCCCGCCTGCTCGTCGCGCCACCTCGTTTGCTCCTCAGCCCTCCCTTCTCATCCTCCTCCTCCATCCTTCTCTGCTTCCCAATTTGCACTTGATACATCGCCCTGTCGTGGCATGCCCAAGCATGACTTTGGTAGCCAAGACGATTGTGGCCACTGGCGTCTCGTCAAGCCTGGTGAGTCTAACTTGTGCCAGCTCGCACTTGGAATGTACCATTGAGCCATAGCTCCTACAGGGCTTCGAGGCCATCAAGCAGCTGCTCCAGCAGTCGCAGCCCTACCGCGTCATTCTGGGCGCCCGAGACACACACACCACCAACCAAGCCTACAAACAATTGCCCTTTGACCGAGCAACCCATTCCGTCACAGTGCTGCCGCTGCAGCTGGCTGATTTATCCACGGTCAAGACGTTTGCGTCCCAGGCGCTGGAGCAGCTGGGCGGCCATGCAATCGACTATCTCATCTTGAATGCAGGCATTTTCAAGGAAGTCGAGGACAAGAGTTTGCTTGGATCCAGGTGGTGCGAGACGGCCATTGTCAACCACTTCTGTGAGCTGCCGCCAATGGCCCCCAGTGGCGTCTTTGGCCACTGACCAGCATCGCCACCTATAGCCCAGCACTACCTTGTGCACTTGCTTCGCGAGCGGCTGGTCTCATCCAAGGCTCGCATCGTTTTTGTGTCGTCTGGAGCAGTACGCGGTGTTGCGGATACTAGTAGGCTGCCTTGGAGACTAAGCGTCGTCGGTCAAGCGCTAAACAAGTCGTGGGGCGCTAGATGTTTTGCAAGAGCATCTTCAGGTTGGCTCAGGCCAGCACGCCCGTGTCGCCTATAAAGAAAGCAAGTTTGTGCAACTGCTCAGTGCCCACTGGTGGCGCCGGCAGTTGGCTGGCCAATGCCGCGTCGTTGCTGTCTCGCCCGGCCTCATTCCCGAAACGGGCCTGGGCCGCCACTCGAGCGATTTCAACTTGACCATGGACATGCCTGATGCCAAGACTGTGCCCGAAGGTAAGCCACCAAATTGCTTGTGTGTGCGAAGCAGACAGTATGACAATGCCAACGTTGACAACTTCAACTCAGGTGCAAGGAGCATTCTGGCGGCACTGACGAGAAGTGACTTTCCACAAGATGCAGAGCAGATTTTCCTGACGAGCTGGGGCGAGTGGTGGCCCAAAGACGTCTATGAAAAGACGCTGGATAAGGGTCTGCAGGACAAGTGGTGCCCTGACAAGGAGCAGCTCGAAAAGGAGGGCCATGTGGTCTAAGTCGGCGTGTCTGAGCCTGGCCGCAGCCGCAATTCTGTTGCCAAGGCGTCTTTCTGACAAAGAGACAAAGAGAGAGGGAGAGAGAGAGGGAGAGAGGGAGAGAGGCTGTGGAACGAGGAGCCGTGGTGGGTATGGATGGGTGTCACTGCCTGACTGACAAGTAGTAGTAGAGGCCATGGACTGCAGGCTGCCATTTGGCTTCTACAAAAGACTCTTCAGACAGCCCTCAAAACACTCATGAGCCATCAAGCCATCGTGTGCGTTGCTTGCAGCCAAGTCACCATGTGTACCTACGATCTCAATGTTGTTCTATGCGGCTGTCGAGACCCTGCATGCAAACAACGAGATGCAGAGCTCGATCAGTGGCTGACGGAACCCGGGCACGTCCTCGAGGTATGCTGGTACTACCGCATCTCGGGCCTATGCTTGGGCAGCTTCTACAACCACGACCCAAACCGCCTGGTGGTGCGTCTGGGGATGGATCCACGAAACGGCAACAGCACCCAAGACTGTACCAACAAAAAGATTGACTTTGACGAGCCTTGTGAGCGATGGCCCACGCGGTGCCCTCTTTGCGTGCACAAGTGCCGAGCAATGGAGGGTGACACAGCTTGGAACTAGCATAAGTCTTTTTTCTCTTTCTTGGTTCTTGCATCTGTCACAGACTGGGGCAAGTCGTCTACGGCGCAATTTGGCGGGCAAAGCGTGGCGTCATACAAGTCTGTTGAGATTCTGTGCCGCCAAGAAGCATAAACGGCAACTACAACGGCTGGCCTCTGGTTTATTGTTGCTTTGCTTTTTCCTTGCTTTTGTCTCTGCCTGCTGCCAAGGATGAGTAGTCAATGTCTTGGACAAGTGAATAAAACGGGTTGACAAGAGCTGCGCTTGCGTGAAGAGGAGACAGGACGGAGAGGCTCAGAGTAGAGAACAGGGAAGATGCCGTGAAGGAGGCACGTGACGCCCGGTAGAAGCCCAATCACTGGGCAGCACAAGTCCTGATTCGGAGGGTACTGTAGGGTATGCGGGGTATGCGGGGTCGGCAGCAGGGGGTCTGAAGCAGGGGTCGGGAGCAGCAAGCGAGAGACAAGTCTTGGTTTCACAAGCCACGGCCATGAGAGCCTAAGACTTGAAATTCAAGACAGAGCCATCTTGCACAAGGGGGCGTCTCGAACTTTCAAGGTTCCTGAGCAAAGTTTCCAGCCCAGAAATGACATTCAAGGAGAAAAAAAAGAGGAGAGGGGGAAAAAACACGGAGGGAAAAGCCCGCGCTGACTGCTAGCTTATGCCATGCATACAGTGCTACGTCGCCACGCGCCCTGCCCGCCTCGGTCATCTTCGCTCAAGCCATGCCTCGTCCGCGGCTGCTCCCTAGCCAGCGGCAACGGGCTGCCGAAGCCTGTCAAGCTTGCCGCCAATTCAAGAAGAAATGTAGTGGGACAGCTCCGTGCCATCACTGCCTACGTCGAGGCATCGGCGCTCAGTGCCACATGACCTTTGCCCGCCGGGGCTCTCGCGCAGCCGGGCCGTCGGGGCCGAATTCTATTGCTGGCGACAGCCCAATGGCAGAGGATCAAGGGCCGGCGAATGGAGACGGTGCCCCCTTTCCAGAGGCTGGCTTCACTGAGAGTGTCCAAGGGTTATCGACGCCACAAGCCCATTCACGCATGCTACTCAACTCGCGCGGTGATCGAGGTGAGAATGCCATTAAAGAGCCATGCATAAGCGGGGGGACAGGCTAAGACGGCTCTCCAGTGTTTATCGGCGGAGCTGCCACCATATCCTTTCTCCAGCTCGTTCGCCGACTTGTAGCAAAGCAGATTGGTCCGTCGCAATTCTCTCACAATGCCAGCAGCGAAAGGATGCTCGAGAAGCCGACGCCCTTGAGCCAGCAGCTTCAAAATCCGCGGGTAGATATGCTGGAAAGCTTGTCCTTTGTCAAGTGCTATCATTCCGTGGTAGGCGCTTCTTCTTGCTGGAGCTGGCTAGACGAGGCCTTGCTGACCACAGGGCCCGCAAGACCCAAGGCCTCTTGAATGTGCTTGAGCCTCTGGAGACGGAGAGGGCAGTAATGGAGCTTCTTGAACCCCAAGTAACGAGTCCACATAAGAGAGCGACTTTACTCCTCGTCATGGCCATAGGTGCCCAAGTCAAGTCGCTCGAGTCTGCTCAGACGATTGGCATCCACTACTTTCGCCAAGCGCAGAGCCTTGCCTTTGAAGGAAGCCTGGAAGACGCCAGTCTGGACCTTGTTCGCTGCTTCTTGCTCATGTCCTTTTACCTTCTTGGCGAGTGCAGAAGAAACACGGCATTTCTGTATCTGGGAATCGCCGGGCGCGCTGCCGTTGCGCTTGGACTACACAGCAGCGAGTCATGCTCAGATGCAAGTCAAAGGAGCGTCTGGACTAGCGTCTGTATTGTCGAATCGCTCGTCAATTCGATCCTGGGGCGCCCGGTGTCTACGACGGGGCCTGGTGGCGGCCTGATGGGCAATGGCCTTTGCTCGTCCACTCCCAACAGCGAACTGGGAATTACTCTAGGCATCACGCAAATCATCAGCTCTGTAGTGGATAGAATATACGACAAGAAGGACCCGTCAGTTGCTGTTGTGCAAGAGCTTCTACAAGACATGGACGCCTGGGCAAGCAAGCTTCCAGAAGGCTTCCGGGTTGCCGCGGTCAAGACGAATGCCAATGACGAGACACCGGGCGGCATCATGGGCAACATTCAAGTTTCCTGCCTCTACTACTTTGCCATGACACTGGCCACTCGGCCATTTCTCATTTTTCATCTCACTGCAGCCTCGGACGGAGACGACGAGGCCCAGACGCAGCTAGTTTCGACCTGCTTGGAAGCAGCCATTTTGCTGACGCAGACATGTGTAGATGCAAGAGAGATGAATATTTTGCCTGGCAACATGTGCATCTTGAAGGCCTTGGTATTTGCTGGGGGCCTGGTGCTGGGCTTCGAGACTTTTGCCAAGGGGTGCAAGCGGCGCATGGATTGGGAAGTGGAGAGAGCATTCAACGCAGCCAGGGACCTTTTGCAATATTTTGCTCTGCAAAGCCCTCAAGCTGCCCATTACCATGAGATCTTGAGCTTGCTGGCCAAGGCGATTGACAAGCGGCGCCAAGATGTGGCTTCAAGGAGGCAAGACAGATGCGTTTCGCAAATCTTTACGCTGCAGCGAGCCAGTGATGAAACCCTGATTGAGAATCAAGATGACTGGCGGCCATGGATAGCGGGCGAGGAGGCGCTTGTGGACTGGGACGGTCTGGATATATCACAGTGGGACAGTTTTTCTTTTACATGTTGAAGCTGCTTCTCCTCCTTCTAGTGTAGGTACTTGTGCATGCATGTATATACATATTTACTAAATGTAAGTAAGTACGTATACATTAGTAGTAGCAGTGAGGTCAGCTAGATATAGGGCGTGGTGAAGGTTTGGACATTGAAGATGGAGTATGTAGTATGTAGTAGTAGTCAAGATGGGTAGGATAATATAATATACTATAGTCAAGGGTGTAAAAAGAGGAGCCTTGGGCTTGCATTTCAAAAGATGGTTTTATTAATCCATGGCTTGCTTTAAAGGGCTGGTGAAGAGTAATTTTATCGTGACCCAATGTCGGTTAGAGTTTGCCATTTTTCCCTATTTTTATTTTTTACCCATTGTCTTTACCGCATGCTACGACATGGGGAGGTAGATTTGATGTTATACATGTACTTGTTATATGCATGTCCAGCAGGTAGGAAGTTGACAGCTTAGCTTTGGGGTACTATAGCTGTTGCATAATGGCGGATTTTGCCGCATAGTGTATAAGTGAGGTGACAATTTGTAAGAGAATCAAGTATAAATCAAGGAGATGGAAAAAGGGTTGAGCAAGTTTGTCGGTGAGTAAAAAGTCTCCGGGACGCGAGAGGGAGGGTGAGAGCGGGAGAGTGAGAGCGGAAGAGTGAGAGCGGGAGAGTCAGGGCGGGACAGAGGAAGAGGAAGAGGCCGAGGTGCTGTATCCGCGGCGGTTCGGGTAGCGGACCGCCGCCGGGTTGGGGCAGTTGCCGACGGATGATGTATAAACCATTGGGTAATTTTGCATGGACACCTGCAGTATGTAGTGGTAGTAGTAGTAGATGTCGAGATGGACATCTGCACCTATGGATACACTACTATTAGTAGTACATAGTAGTAGTATGTATATCCATGGGTATAAATGTAAGATAGCAAGATGTATAAAAGCATGGACATGGAAGAGAATAAGAGAGTCGTGTCTAGGCCAAGCGCTGTTGATCTAGAGTGCAAAGAGGTGCAAAAATGGCATTGGAGCAGCAGCCGAATGCAAAGGGCTGGCGACGGCTCAACGTGGGCATCATTGGCGGAGGCATTGGAGGAATGTGCGCAGCGATTGCACTGCGGCGGGCAGGACACGACACGACAATCTACGAAAAGTCGGACTATGCAGGCGAGGTGGGAGCCAGTGTCTCTTGTGCGGCCAACGGGACGCGGTGGCTGTACGAGTGGAGGGTGGATGTGGAAAAGGGAGATGGCGTGGTGCTCAAGAAGCTCATCAACCGCGACTGGCGGACGGGGGAAGAGGTGAGCGTGTACGACTTGAGCGACTATGAGGCGCGGTGGGGGTATGCGTACAATTTGTTTCACCGCGTCTACATGCACAAGATGCTCATGGAGAGCGCGCTGCAGCCCGAGGAGGAGGCAAAGGAGGAGGAGGAGGAGGAAGAGGAGGCAAAGGAAGAGGAGAAAGAGGGACAAGAGGCAAAGGAGGAGGAGGAGAAGGAGGAGCCAAGGGGCCCCCCCGCAAGGCTCCTCGTCAACCACGGCTGCTGCGACATTGACCTGGCCACAAGCACCATCATCTTTACCAATGGCTCCCGCCAGCACCACGACTTGATTATCGGGGCCGACGGCATCGGATCAGCGGCGCGGACAGCAATTGGCGTGCGGCCCGACAAGCGGCCAGCAGAGCAGAGCTGCCTGCACGCAAACGTGACGACGCGCGAGGCAGTGGCTGCTGGGCTGGTGGACTATTCGCAGGACAGCGCGCTCGAGTACTGGGGCGGGCAAGAGGGCAAGCTGGACAAGATTGTGCTGTCGCCGTGCAACAAGGGCACTCTGCTCTCCTACTACTGCTTCTTCCCGCGCCACAAGGGCGACTATGCCAGCCACGCCTGGGGCAGAGGCCACGACCGGCCAGTGCACGAGCTGCTGCGGCCCTTTGGCGACCTCGATCCGCAGGTGCGCCATCACCTGGCCATTGGCAAGGAGATTCGCCCATGGCGCATGTGGATTCACGAGCCCTATGCCTACATTACCCGCGCCACTGTGTGTCTGCTGGGCGACGCTGCCCATCCCATGATGCCGCACCAGAGCCAGGGCGCCTGCATGGCCATTGAGGATGCTGCCGCCCTGGGCATTGTCTTTGGTCGCCGCTGTTTTGACGGCCAAGTCGACGAGGCGCTGGCCACATATCAGGCCGTGCGTCTGCCTCGCGCCACCCGAGTCCAGGCCGCTGCCGCCAAGGCGATGCTGAATATCAATGAGCGAATTGGCAAGTCTTTTTTTTTCTTTTTTTTTCTTTTTTTTTCTTTTTTTTTTCCTAGCACTGTCACCACTACCACTACTACTACCACTACTAATTCCAAACTTTTTGCCTCTAGGCTTCTCCGTCAACAAGGACATTGCCTCTTATAGAGTCGACGACCCCAGCAAGATTCTCACCATTGAGGAAATGAACCTCTACGACTTGTACCAGGACATTGACCAGCACCTGGCTGCCCGCCGCCGCCTCCCCTACCACGCCCCCTACTCCCACGGCCTGCCCAAGGGCTACACTCTGCCAAACGGTGTCACCATTGGAGATGCGCCCCTACCTAGTACGTGGTGAGCCCATGCCCCTAGACTACTCCATTACTGTGAGAGTACTACTACTACTACTAGTAGTAGTAGGGTACACCAAGTCCTACTGCAAGTGGGCAGCACTCTACCAACATATATGTACATAGTACAGACATTGATATATTTATTCACACATTCACACTACCACCACTACTACTAGGTGGTCATGGGTACTACTACTACTAGTACTAGACAGCAGCAGCAATACAAACCCTTTTCCATTCAACTTCCACCACCACCACCATTTCTATTCCTTTGCCAGCTTCACGTCAAACTCGAGCTCCAGTCCCGCCTGCGCATCCCCCCGTCGCTCCTTGAAGCGCAGCGCCAAGTCGTTCTTTACTGCAAAGACGGAGTCGTTGCCCAGATGGCTGCACTCTTGGTCAAAAACCTGCGTCACCAGCGTCTTGTAGCCTCGCGCGCGCACCTGTCCACAGCAACAGTAGCAACAAGGAAAAAAGAAGCCCGTCAGCTGGAAATACGTATACTTGTGCACATGTACTCTACATACCATGAAGTGAATGTGCGCCGGCCGCAGCTTGTTGCGGTCCAGCAGCTGCAGCAGCTTGCCGGCAGGGCCATCGTCTGGTACCTATGACAAAGACGCAGCCTCGGTGAGCTCTCTCTTGTTTCTCTCTCTCCCCCTCCCACCACCAGCGAAAAAAAAAAAGAGCTTCAGCGAAAAAAAAAAAAAAAAAAAAAAAAGAAGAAGCTTCAACGTACCGGATACGGCGTTGGTCGGATACAATAGAGCGAGTAGTTGCCCTCGTCATCCGTCTTAAAGATGCCCCTGAGATTGTGCTCCACCTGGTGGGCATCCTGCTGCTCGTACAGCCCATTGGTAGATGCCTGCCAGACGTCGACAGTAGCATCAGCCAGGCCCAGGCCACCCTCGCCCATGATTTTGCCGTGCACAAAAACGGGCTGCGCGTCGGCGCGAGGGTTGAAGCTGATGGAGCTGCCATTGGCCCGCAAAGGCGCGTCTGACCTCCAAAAGGGGCCCAGCACAGCCGAGGGCGTCGTGCCGCCGCCGCCATCGCTCTGCGCCCATGTCACGGCATCCACCAGCGACTCGATGCCCAGCACATCGCAGAGCAGCTGCGTCTCGTTGCGCCTGTCGTTGCTCATGCGGCCTGCCCAGTTGACCATGTCCACGGCGGCAAACAGCTCGTCCGTCGTCACTTGCACTTCGCGCACCAAGTCGTGTGCGTGCCTCATGAGTGCCGTCATGACGCACCGGAGCCGCTCGTCCGTCTTGGGGCCAAGAGAAGCCACCACCTGGGCGGTAAAGTCAGAGTCGCTGATTTCCGCCTTGACGGCTGGTTCGCTGCTATTGACCCCCGACGTCTTATGCATGGCCCTCAAGGCGAGTCGGGACAGTTCCTGTAGTATAAGGGCTACAAGATACAAGAGCTGAGAGATGAGGGATGAGGCGGCACGGCCGCTGCGGCTCTGCGGCTTTGCTGGCGTCATATCTTGATTTGGCTTGAGACAGAGCGGGCTGTTTTGAGAGAGACAGGCTGTTGGTGGAGGCTGTTTTCTTTGTTTCTTGTTTTTTTTTTTGGCTTTGTTTTCTTAAAAGAGGGTGTATTCAAGAGATTTTTTTTTAAGCCTGTTTTACCAGCTTGCTTTTGCGAGACTTGTTGTGTTCGGTTAGACTGTCGTGAAGAGACGGACTGACTGCAAGCGCTTCAAATTGACGACGCACCCTCTTCTTTTTAAGCCAGTCACACACAAGCGTTTTCCCACTTGCACTTCGCTCCATTTTTTTGCACTTTGAAATTCTCTCTACTAACAAGACGTGGCAGGAGACCCCTCCCAAAAAAAAGAAGACTATTGTCACGGACAGACAGTGCGACACTGGCGCTGCTCCTCGTCGGCAAAGTCCCAAGTGGCGTCATCCCAGCCATTGGCCCTGCCGGCCCTACGGAAGCCGATTTGCAGCCCCTCCACCTGGACGACTGGCGCCACAACTGACAGCTCACTTGCATAACAATCCGAGTACCAGCGGTCCAGATATCTGTCATGATCGACAAAATCGGGATACAGCACACGCAGCTGTTGCAGTACCGCTCCCGACACCTGTTCGACGCTGCTCGAATGACTAAGGCTTGATAAGCAGTCGCCGGCTGTCTGCCTCAAGTCGCGCTGCACCGCGTCGGGCAGAAGTCCCGCCTTGAACAGCAGCAGGTCGTAGTGCAGCAGCGACACCTTGCCGTGCCACGAGCCGCCTCGCCGTGCCCTGTGAAGGAGACCAGCTAGGGCAGCAATGGCGCCCATGCACGCTGTTCCGTAGTCGGAGATTGGAAAGGGCGGAACAACGGGTTCGTCGAGGCCCATGAAGCGGCCCTGTTGCCACGCGACGCCACTGATCTGGAGACAACCCCCTCTCCCAAAAAAAAAAAGAAAAAAAAGTCAGCCGAATTCGAGAGAGAGGGAGAGAGGGAGAGGGAGAGAAACAGAGAGAGAGAGAAAGAGAGAGAAAGAGAGGGAGAGAAACAGAAAGAGAGAGAAAGAGAGAGAAAACGAGACAGACAGAGACGACAAGAGAGAAAAGGGAACCAACGCAGTCGGCAATCTGCTGCCATCCCGCTCGTCCAGCCCACTCCCCCTCATGCCCAAAGCAGTTTTCGCTAACATAGACGATGCCCTTGCCTCGCTTCTTTGCCATCTCGCACAGAGCATCTGGCCCATAGCCCAGACGCTGGATGGCGCCTGGTCGATAGCCATCAATCACCACGTCGGCATTGGCCACGAGCTGCTCAAACACTCTTCGTCCTTGCTCCGTCTTGAGGTCCAGCTCCGTCGCCCGCTTGCCCATGTTGCCGTCCACCTGGAAAAAGGGCACGTCGGACAGCCGGGGACTCGTCACCTTGAGCACATCTGCGCCATACTCGGCTAGAATGCGCCCAATGACGGGCCCAGCGATGATGCGCGCAAGCTCCACCACCTTGATGCCAGCAAGCAGCCGCCCGTCGCCCCGGTCTGTCAAGCGGCACGCCGCCGTCTGGCCCTCGAGCTGCTCGACCGAGTAGGGCGGAAGGCGCATGTTGGTCATGCCATGAGGCGTCTTGACAAAGTCTTGGTGGCTGAGTGCCATGGCGCCAGCCTGCCTATGCTTTGCGTTGAGCACCTCGAGCTGGCTGGGCGTAAAGCTTTGCACAGCCGCTTCAATGACGGCCACAATGTCATGGTGCGAAGCGAGGTCGTCACGATGGGTCTCGAGTCCGAGCATGCGTAGCGTCGTCGACGCCTCGAGCGATCCGTGAATATGGTAGTAATGGCCCTCAAGGGCAGTCTTGTACAGATTGGCCGCCAAGCGACGGTATGGGTTGGACTGAGCCTGCAGCAAGTCGGTATCCTTGAGCAGAGGCTTGACTTTGGCATCCAGCTTTCCCAGGCCCCCGACCCGTGCCAAGTATGCCTGGAAGAGAAAGGCCGTCGTCTTTTCCAAGTCGACGGTGATGGCGCCGTGTGTCTGCGAGACACCTGGCCCGCAGTCTCTGCAATCAGCCAGGGCCGCGGCTAGACAACCCTCGAGGGCCTTGAGGGCGCTTCCCAGCTCTGTCTCCTTGAAGGGAATGGGAAAGTAGGGCTTGTCACGGATGCTGGTGAATCTGACATGGCGTCGCTTTGCACGCGCCTCTGCCGGAAGGCTGGTGTCATTGACAAGGGAAAACAAGAGACTGACAATCTTGTCGGCCTCGGAAACTGAGCTGTACGCCTCCATGACCAAAGCCCAAGAAGCAAAGACTCGGATGGGTATGGTGTAGACGGAGCTGGCTTGCTTGCATATGGCGAATTTTGACAATGTGGCATTTGCTTGCAAAAGCCTGGATAATTGGCTACAGACTGGACAGCATAAGCGGCACGGTTTCAATACACTGTTGCTTCCCTCGTTGCTCCCCTCGTTGCTCCCCTCGTTGCTCCCCTCGTTGCTCCCCTCGTTACTTGCTCCCCTCGCTGCTTGTTGCTCGTGATATGGACCGGTACCCGCCAAGTATGCTGCACCATGACCTATCTTGTTTACTACTAGTACTAAATTCGTGGGCTAATTCTCCTTGATGGCGAGTTGGAGTACGTGTCAGCAGCCTCAAGTCCATCATGCTACTACTACTACTACTAGTACTTTGTTGTAGCCAGAGAGGGAGGGCGGGCGTGTCGGCAAATGTGGATACAGTGCGGCGGATACCGTCTCAGGCACAGGCACGAGGTGAAGGAGGTGTAGATGTAGCTTAGATGTAAGCGGTAGCGGTGGCGGCGGGTGGAATATTGCGTCTGCGAAGAAGAATGTAGTAAGTATTAGTTGGATTCATGTGGGAAGCATTTCCAAGTCTTTATAATGGCGGTTGCGTTGCGTCTTGAAATCGCTCAAAGTCTTGACAAGCGCAGTCCGATAATCGTCAAGCCTGTCGCGTTGCGTCTTGAAATCTTTCAAAGTCTTGACTTTGCATGCCAGGTTGCAAAAGATAATGAAGGGCAAGATTGCGCTTGAAGAGGCCTTTGCGCTGCCTCGATTCCACGACAAGACACTATGGTGGGCGTCCATGTTTGCAGTCGACGCAGAGCGCCACGCGGCTGAAATCAAAGACATTACCAACACGCGGCTCAAGTACATGGACGAGCATGGCGTGGGATACACGATTCTATCCTACACGGCGCCCGGGGTGCAGGATGAATGGGACGCCCAAGTGGCGCAGCGCCTGGCCGTCGAGGTCAACGACTACATTGCGGACCAGATATCTGGCCACGGCGACCGCTTTGGAGCATTTGCGTCAGTTGGTCTGGTGGGCAGGCGAGAGGCGTGCTAACGTCTGGCCAGAACGCTGTCCATGCACAAGCCGCAAGAGGCTGCCGAGGAGCTGAGGCGCTGCGTGACCAAGTATGGCTTCAAGGGCGCCCTCGTCAACGACACGCAGCGGGCGGGCCATGACGGCGACGACATGATCTTCTACGACGGCCCCGAATGGGACGTCTTTTGGGCCACGGTGACGCAACTCGACGTGCCCTTTTATCTGCATCCGCGCAACCCCACAGGCACCATCCATGACAAGCTCTGGGCCAAGAGGAAGTGGCTCATTGGGCCGCCGCTGTCCTTTGCCCATGGCGTCAGCCTACACGCGCTGGGCATGATTACCAACGGCGTCTTTGATCGGCATCCCAGCCTGCAGCTGATTCTCGGGCACTTGGGCGAGCACATTCCCTTTGACATGTGGCGCATCAACCACTGGTTCGAGCATGTCAAGAAGCCGCTTGGCCTGGCCTGCCAAAAGACCATTCGCCAGTATTTCGAGGACAATATCTGGATCACCACGAGCGGCCACTTTTCCACCACGACGCTGCAGTTTTGCATGGCTGAGATTGGCCCCCACCGCATCTTGTTCTCCATAGACTATCCCTTTGAGTCGTTTCAGGATGCCTGCCACTGGTACGATGGTGTTGAGCTAAAGCCCGACGACAAGCTTGCCATTGGCAGGCAAAACGCCGAGCGGCTGTTTAAGCTCAAGGCCGGCACACGCTGACTGTCTCTTGATTGGTCTCGTCTTGATTTTCCGGCTTGTTGCTTGTTGCTTGTTGCTTGTTGCTTGTTGCTGACTGTCTCTTGTTTGGTCTCGTCTTGATTTTCCGGCTTGTTGCTTGTTGCTTGTTGCTTGTTGTTGCTGACTTGACTCTTTTGTCGTTGCGTCTTGCCAATTGGGCTACTACTAGTAGTAACTACTACTACTCTTTACTACTAGTACTAACTACTACTCTACTACTACCCCTCTCACTCCCACTACTACTAATAGTAGTAGTATATATGCACGTGTAGTACATGTAGGCCTCGTTTATCCGGCCACCCAATATGACTATTCGGCCACCTAAATGTGGCTCGTTTATGGCGGGGTACAAACGCTGCTATTTTCTATGTATCTATGCTCTATAGAAAATATTTTCCTATCGCGACAGCACTTAGCTAGCGATATTAGCGATGCAATTGAGCTAGCGATCAATTGAGCCAGCGATCAATTGAGCTAGCGATGCTAGCGATGTAATTGAGCCAGCGATGCAATTGAGCTAGCGATGCAATTGAGCCAGCGATGCTAGCGATGCTATTTTGTTATAGAATAAAGTGTTATACATAGAAAATTGAGGCGCATGTACCTCCCCGCAAATAAGCTATATTTAGGTGGCCGAATAGTTATATTAGGTGGCCGGATAAACGAGGCCTAAAAATAAAGCTTATAATACTCTTAAGAGTATTATAATTAATTATTTCGATATAAGAATCGATA
>NJET01000062.1:24964-110106 GCA_002591415.1 Ophiocordyceps australis | reverse complement strand
AAAAAAAAAGAGAGGTGTCATAATCACAACCCACTGTCAATCTGATCAGGAATATTCGTCTCGGTCCACTGCGCCCACTGGCGACACGTCTCGGCCACGACACTTGGTGGCTTCATTGCCGCCAGGGCATCGGCCCCCACGACGAATTGCGAGAAGAAGCCTGCAGACGAATGCCAAGCAATGTGGCAGTGAAAGGGCCAGACCCCAGGGTTCCGGCCCGCGTCAAACTGAACCACCAAGTGGCCCTGTGGACGCATCTGTACCACGTCGCGGCGCTGCGGATTGCTTGGTCGAACCACTGTGCCGTCCCATGCGCCCTCGCCCTCGTGCAATACATACATGTTGAAGCCGTGGAGGTGCATTGGGTGGCTGTGGGACATGGTTTTCCTGGTCAGCTCGACAAGACGCCTCTTAAAATAATAACAATAATAATAATAGCAAAAATAATAAAATGTGGGTAACAAGGAGATGGGAGAGAAGGGGAGGGGGAGTGAGTGAAAAGACGGGCAGGCAACAAGGAGAAAGGAGTGCCAGACAAAAAAGACGGCTTCAAACTCACGCAATTGGCGACTTGTTTTGAACAACAATGCGCACGCTCTTTGCATTGCCCACATTCTTGACATTCCAGTGCCTGTCAAAGGTCAAGTTGCCCAGATGCGTCAAGAGCAGCGTAGGACTATTAAAGTTGCCGCGAAAGTCCACCCCGTCAAGCGCCCACAGCCTATGCCCCGTGGCATTGGTAAAGAGATGCACCTCCATCTCCATGGTCAAGTCTGGCGTCGGCAGCGCAAGCTTCATGACGGGCCTGGTGACGGCCAAGTCGTCATTGGCGCACGTCTTGGGGTCCGGGACATGCCATGGCGTCGACTGCGGCGCGCGCCTCTCGTCGGCGCCTCTGTAGTACACGGCTGCCAGTGCGTGCGGCTGCTTGGCCAGGCTGCACGGCTCCGATATGTTGGCGCGCATCCAAAAGGCTTTTCCCGAGCTGGGCGTCGTCATGTCCATGGCCTTGACAAGCACATCGGTGCGCTGACCAATGCCCAGCGTCACAACGGCCGTTTGATAGGGCTCCACTGGGACAAAGTCGTTGGCAATGACTGTCATCATGTGGCCGTCAATCGAGAATCGCTGCAAGCCCTCGCATCCGGTATTGACAAGACGCAGTCGGTGCGTCTTGCCAGGCTCAAAGTAAAACTTGGATAGGCCTGCATTGTCATGACACGGCGTCTCGTCGCCCTGGGCCGCTGCACGCGCGCAGTCAAAAGTGCCCTTGCCGTTAATCAAATTATTATCCGACTTGGGGCTTTTGCCCCCGGGCTTCATCATCTCCTCCACAAGGTCATAGTAGTCGTCGTGGAACCAATCAGACAGCAGAATAGGGCCCAGATCAATGTCGTAGTGCTCCTGGCGCGGTCCGTATACCACAATTGGTCCAAACAAGCCGCCGGCATATTGTGCCGAATAGTGCGAGTGGTACCAACTGCTGCCGTACAATTCAGCTTCAAACGAATATGTAAATGACTTGCCCGGCGCAATGGGGCACTGCGTCACCGATGGGACCCCGTCCTCCCACGGCTTGCCCGTCTGCAGAAACCCATGCCAGTGCAGCGCAACGCCTTCTTCTGGGCCGTCGATGGCATTATGCACTGTCACCTGAATCGTGTCGCCCCAATTGGCCTCGATTAGTGGTCCGGGAAAGGCCCCGTTTACAAGCAGCACCTTGCGCTCGTAGCCGTCGGGCTGAATGACTGCTCGGCTGATTGTAAAGTTGTATGTTCTAATCACTCCTGTAAAGGGCACCGTCTCATGGTAGTTTGTGTCGACGCTGAGTTGGCTCCAAGGGAAGCCGTTTGGGAGGGGATTGCTACTAAGAAACACTGGTAACAGTGGAGCAATGACGGTCCCTAATAGTGATTTCCTATTAGTCTGTTATTAGCAACATTCTCTTGTACTAGTTCCACCAGAGCTGCCGACTGCCTTACCCATTCGTCTTGGTTTGTGATAACCCACGTGTCGTAGATGTGCCTGTGCTATTGCCTACTGTCCGCCCAAATAGGCTGCTGCTTCCTGCACCCATCTTGAAAGAGCAATCAAAAAGACAGCATCAACTGCTACGTCTGGTGACTCAAGCTCTTCCATCACAGCTCCAGGAACGTGGCGGCACCCTTCCATTTTATCACGTCTCTGGGGCGCAGTGTAATCACCCGGATCATAGGGGTCCTGTATTGCTGCGCACCCTCGGCGCACATACCTCCGTCATGCTCGGCCTCCAGTCATCACATCTCTTCTTACAGGCACACACGCCAATTCCAACCTCAACAGGTGGCTTGTACAGTTCCGGCGAACCGGATATTCAACCTAGACGATCTGCCGTGTATATTTCGGACTCTTGAGTCGCTCCGACCCACAACTGACGCTAAGGCTGTGGCTGCAACGTCGGGTCCTTTTGGATACTATATTCGTACGCGAGGCGGCCCGCCTGAGGCTATATGTGGCCCTGGAACGCATATCCAAGCAAAAAGAATAGTTTTTTCATCCCGAGCGCATGCTCGACCCCATGTTCGGATAGGCCCGCCAAAACTCACCGACATGCTTGGCTCGTCATCATCGCTTGCCATGTGCAGTTCAGCTGTCTTGGCCGACGTATGATGCAGGACGGGCCCAGGCAATGACACATTGCTTTCCGTCAAGGCATCTTGGCTTCGCGGCTGGGCTTCTCAATCGTTGCTTTTGTTCTGTAGTACTACGCGTGAAAAGTGTAAATGAGTGCATCTAAGTGGGGAAACGAGGCTGTACAGCATGCATACACACCAGGTGCTGCCGTGTTGCGTGCGCTCTGGATCCAATCGAGTCTTCATGCAGAGCCAAAACCATGAAAAAGCGGCTACACAGACCGTGGTCATCCGAACCGCTGACGCCAGCGAGACCCGGCTTATTGGCTGTCTTTGGTTGCTTCGCGCTCATGCAAATCTCGTGTGATATACCACCGTCTAAATCCGAGCTGTTGTCCGTCAAAAAAAGGCCTGGCGAGCTTGGTCGACTCCCAAGGCCACTGAGACGATGTTTAAAGCCGAGTGGAACCGGCCGAGCTGAGCCGAACAAGTGTCCGCGACAGGGCACAACAAAGGCAACATTACTTGCCTAAATTCTTTTTATTGGGAACAAGAAAACATGGTCTCTTTGAAATGACACGACCTTGAATCCTTTTTGCAGTCCAGCAAAGTTCTGTGGAGCAAGCATCCCTCGCTTCAGCAATTGCAATACCAATAAAGTGCATGAGCGAAGAGTGCGATGTGTCTCTCGGTTCAGAGGGGGGATTTGGGCCATGCAGGTCCCAGACTCTTGGACATGGTTGAGATGGACTCGGCAACTCGGCCAGCGAGTATCATGATTTCCAGTCTCAAAAACGGAGAAGTGATTTATTGACAAGGTAAAAAAACGCTTGTTTCTCTGCGCATGTGTAGAGCCGCACAACAGATATAGCCACCTAGGTGGTGAATGTGCCGCGTTGCGACTCTTGCGCAATGTGCCGACTCAAGACGATTGTCTCCTCCACACGGGACTCGCCATGGTGATAATGGGTCGGCGCTGCGCCTGCTTGTATAACTCGAGCATCTGAGGATCCGAGTCTGTTCGCACCACGGTGCCTATAGACATGAAGAAACTGATGATCTGATCAGCCTCGTCGCGGAGAAATAGATACAGAACCGGAGAGATGCAACGTTTGGTCTACACAAAACTGAGACGTACCCAAATGTTGCACCTGAAGCTCCCATGTAGCGTCCCAGTGTCCTCATGATCCCTGAAGGGCCTGCGCCGTAGCGAAAGATGTTGACGGTCCCTGCAATTGTCAGCATGGGTCATGAGATCAACTCGGCCCACGTAGCTCGCACCAAAGATGAAGCCGATGATAACCCCGACAGCTAAACGGCCAGTCTCAGCAGCAAAACACGTGTATCAAGCATCGCAGCGCGCAGCAACATACTCCCACCCATCAGGGCACCCATTTTTACTAGAGACTAGCGTTAGCCTTCATCACAAGCCGCATTTCTCGTACGATGACAAACATTTATCAAAATTCGAGTGCCCATGTTGATGCCCGCCTGCGTTGACTGCTGCAACTGGAGGCATCTTGGTTTGCGCTTGTCCGTCGTAAATCAAGAAGACGTTTCGCAGCCGAGAGGGTAAAAAGCTCTCGCAAGCCTGCAAAGCTGTGGATCGAGAGTGAGCTCAGAGAAGTACGTACTATTTTAGCCAGAATGCGGGCCTGCAAACAATTTGCTGAGTGGCCAGACGCGCATCGGCTAATTGTTAATGCGTAAAGATAGCAGCCCCTCACAGTGCATGTTCGGCAAAAGCCTTTTTGTCCTCTTCGCGCCAGAACAGACGCTACCTGTGGTAGTAGCATTGATATGCGGCCTCATCACGTGCGTTTCGTCATGCGGCTTGCTCCATCCAACCTGCTTCAAGCCTTATCAGATGACAGAACACGTTTGAATGTGAACCCATGAGCCTCCAAGGCCGATAGCGAGGCTGTTGGGAAGCGCGTTGTACGCACTGCTCTGACAGCTAGCCGACAGCCACCGGCGGCAAGCAGGCAGTGGCCAAAAGCACGAGCTTGCACTGTACAGGCTCAAGCGCCCCCGGTATTGCCTCTGGACAAGTCCAGGGACCAAAATTCACACCTTCATCACTAATCGCACTTGTCGGCAATCACGTCGTCACTCCAACAGCTAGCATCACGAGGATGCTCTTGCATTTCGCGTATGTTGCTTCTTTTTTGGCTTTTTTTTTCTCGTATTCCGGCCGCATGCGTCCGCTACTACCTTTGACTTTTGCCCTGATTGCCATACGAACCTTGTTGTCCTATGCTGACGATATCTGCATGTCGCGATTTTAGAAGCACCTCCTTCCAACCTTGAAACTGCGATTGAGTACCGTAGCAGGCACCCGAGATTTTGTTTCGACTGCCCTTGGTTCTTTGGTCTACCTGACCAGCAACACACCAGGGTAGGCGTCACAGTGGACACGTACGCGTCGACAGCGGGCAAGAGGGAGTGAAAAATTCCGTCCATACTCCACAGCGCTACCGCGGCCTGGTGGCTGAGACTTTCTCCATGACCGCCGTGGCCAGTCCACCGGCCTTTCCTCAAATTTCTCGAGCAGCATGGGGCATCGGTAGCGACAATCAATCCACTAGCCCCGAGACTACGAGAGGCATGTTTGGGACACGGAAGCCGCTTTCGCGTACCAACTCTTCATCCTCCATCTCGTCCAACTCTTCAAACTCTACAGTAACATCCAACGGCTCACACATTAATGGCACGGCCGCGTCTGCTTCTGAGCTTGGCCAATGGGTAGGCAACAACGTTTCTCGCAAGCGACCTCAGCCCAAAAACAGTAGCAGCCCCTGGACTCCTAATAAGGCCGAAGCTCAGTCCGACTTATCGAGGATCCCCGCGGGCCGTGTCAACGGCTTGGGGACGTCGCCTCATTTAGCTGCGATGCAGTCAGCCTCGGGTCCCCCGCAGATGGCTCCGCAGCAGCAGCAACAGCAACAGCAGTATCCTCAACAACAGCCATTCATGCGAGCCATGCCTTCAGAACAATTTTCCCCCAGCCAACCCATGCTATGTCTTCTTTCTTTGAATGGTACATTTGAACGAAAAACAATTGCCGTGCCCTTTTCTCCAGATACCCTGCGCATTGGCAGGCAGACGAACCAAAAGACGGTTCCGACTACAGTCAATGGCTTCTTTGATAGCAAAGTGTTGTCAAGACAACACGCTGAGATATTTGCCGAACGCAACGGCAAGGTCTATATCCGGGATATCAAGTCTTCCAATGGCACGTTTGTGAATGGCACACGTCTTTCACAAGAGAATCGTGAATCCGAGCCTCACGAATTGCAGACTAGTGATCAACTTGAACTTGGTATCGACATTGTCAGTGAAGACCAAAAGACGGTGATTCATCACAAAGTTGCTGCCAGGGTTGAGCATGCTGGTTTTGCAAGCAACACTAACAATGTCTTGGACATGAGCTTTGGCGACCTTGATCCAGCCAACGGATCTATGCTCGTTCCTAATGGTTCCTTGCAAATGCGTGGTAGGACTGGGAGTAATGCTTCCACCCTTAGCGGCGGCCGGATGACACCCAGTGCTGGAGCAACAGGTGGTGTTGGCGTGGCGGGAGCATCTCAACAGCGGCCTTTTTTTGTGTCGCCCGTTGCTACGGATCAAATAATCAAACGACTCGCTGTAAGTACTGGCGAAATCTTGCTTGTTGCAGACTCTATCTAACCTCTATTTTATAGAATGAGATTCGCAACGCCCGGTTACAGGCTCAAGATTTGAATCGCACGCACCAGTTTGTCAAAACGCTCTTGTCGAAGGAGGACATTAAAGATCTTGAAAGGCCAGAGCCTCGGCCAGAGCCTCGGCCAGAGCCTTCTAGACCACCTGTTCACCCCGTTACTAACGGCAGCTCGATGCGAGCCGATGCACGAACTAGATTTTCTGACCCACCGGCTCCTCCGCCGCAACAGCCACTGCCAGAGAAGCCTGATGTGCCATCGTTGAGACGCGGCGCTTCAGATCGGCCAAGAGCAAGTGGCATGTCACCTCGTCAAGAGAACCTAAGCCAGATTATTCAGCTCACCGAAGCCCTTAATAATGCCAAGCGTGATATTGACTCTCAAACTACACGCATGCAAGAATTAGAGATTATGCTCCAAAGAGAACGAGAGGCGCGAGAGGTGGCTGAGGATGTGGCCAGGAGACTGGAAGCGGCTGCAAGCGTTCTTCACGTTAAGGACGTTGGCCAGCCAGATGACTTGGAAGAACATGCCAGCTTGAATATCCAGTCAACTGCACAGTCAGAGGAGCGAGGTGCTTTGACAGACCAGGAACACGCTTCCATGATGGATCCAACGGACGCAGCAAGAGAGACGGTAGTGGCCCTTCAATCCCGCGTCGAAAACATGGAATCACAAATGATGGACCTTCGACAGCACGTTGAAATGTGGAAGCGGCGCAGTGAAACAGCAGAATCGGAGCGTGACGAAAGCCGGCAAACCTTGGCGGAAATGGTGCTGAAGCTTAGAGTGGAAGAGTCCAGACGGGCAACTGCAGAAGCAAAAAGCCGGTCACGGTCGAGGCACGCGCGTTCAAGACAGCGGGCACCAGGACCTGATGATGAAACATCATCGGCCTCTCATGTAGATGGACCTGCTGCAACTCCTTTCTCGAAACAGTTGCCAGTGGATGGCCCATTACAAGATGATCCTGGAGATTGCGACGAACAAACTTCTCAAACGAACCCACCTTCAAGTACTGATGATTCACAGAACGTGCAGACACACATGCATGCGGCACTGCCCTATGCCTCCATGATTGGAGTGGTACTGGTTGGAATGGGTTTGATGGCATATCTGAACAGCTGGCAGCCGTCTCCTCGCTTGGATAGGTGATTTGGACTCGAATCACCACGCCACTTTTTTGCAACGCGGGCGGCCAAGCCTCCAGAATTTCAGTCAGTTTGTCAAGACGGACTAGGAGACGATGAAACGATGTAATCACGAACGACGGCATACACACACAGACGATTAAATCATGCCTTTCCTTTGTCATTTCAGTGTTTGTATTATTGGGAGTGAGAAGCCTGGGCCGAAAGACGCAATTGTTTAAGCGCGGAGGCATAGCAAGGGGAGGAGAAGCCATTGTTTCCAGGGAGTATACATGGAACCTGAAGGAAAGCGATTCGTTGTATGTGGGGTCACTGCTACGACGTGTAACACTTGAAATTGTTTTTGCATATTCAGCGGCGAAAAAGATTAAAATTGACATGGTAGAGCTTTGGGTGCTTGCAACGGCGTGGTGCCATCGAGCTTCGCGATTCAAGGCGGCAGAAGCAAGGCAAGGCGCGTTTGTCACATATGTGCCAGGTACTACATTTGTAAGCATGCGCTAATAGTGGGGCGACGATTATCCGGGCCGATGCCTCGCAGGGCGATGCAACGCCTACCCAAGACAGAGAAGCCAAGTGGACGAGGAACGACTTCTTCTTTGGCCGACGAGGTGAATGAAACGAGGCGTACGCAATCACCCAATCCTTTGAATGCGTGTCATGTAGGAGGATACAATATCAGCATACAGTGGCCACACTCTCCTCCATCAAGATGCACGTGTTTCAGAGCAACAAGTACCTCCCAGCGAGCGATGCCAGCAAGATTGGGATGCAGTATCGAGCAGCCATCAAGAAGCATCCATTCCTGCTCTTTGGGCTTCCCTTTGTGGCTGTGATGGTTGCAGGATCGTTTGTTCTCACTCCAGCAACGGCAGTGCGGTATGAGCGACGAGACCGCAAGGTGCGCCAGATGACGAGGCAAGAGGAGTTGGGCATGCGGCGGTCGGCACGCAAAGTCGACATGAGGGAGGAGTACTATGTGAGCCTTTGGTTCTTCATTCACTTGAGCCTGTTTCTCCTTGGCCCCTGCTTCTTGTCGTAGATGAAACCACCACATGACGTGTGGGACTTGCTGACGCTGAGTAGCGATTGGCGGGCCGTGATCTTGACAACTGGGTGCAGAAGCGTGTCGAAAGGCTTCCGGGAGAAATCGACGGAATTCTGCCCTGATGGGAGGACCAACGGCGGACCAAAGGCGGACCCAAGGGAGACACAAGGCCAGTTTACAGGTGTCTTGTTGCTTCTACGTTGGTCAAGGGGAGCAAAGCTTTAGTTCAAAGCGCGCCTTGTTTTCTTTGCAAGACTTGAGCAGCTTCACATGTGTGTAATGTCTACGATGTTTACCGATTGCGACGAGCTCGATGCATCGAAAGACATGGGCAACCAACAGGCGTGGGCAGAGGGGGCAAAAAGGACATAGCTACTGTTAAAGGTTGGATCAAACAAGGTGTTCCTCTTTTAGCCTGTCTGTGTTTTGGGACCATGATGTATTTTGTGAAACGGGTTCGAGCGCGCCCGCGTGCAGGCATCATGGCAGCATCATCACATATCTGTTGGAGTGGGGGCCCAGGAGGGAGAGCGCCAGAGTCGGTGAGTAAGAATGGAGCATTGTGGAGAATGGGTGGAGAGCAGAGGGGTGTCTCAGAGGAGCACTGGGAGCAATACTGGGAGCTTCTTGACGAAGGCCATTGACGAAAGGGGTCCGAGTCTGGGGTGAAATCGCCATCGAGATGGAAGTCATCGAGATAGAAGCACCTATTCATTCGTCATAGGGCTTTGCTGACTACGGATGCGGGAGAGCAGGCAACCACGTTGATGCCCCTTGCATTAACAGCAGACTCAGGGGAACTGGTGCTGCAAAAGGCAACCACATGGTTCAAATGGATCCTGTGGCTGATGATCAAAGACAAGCTTTTTGTGACCAAGCTCCTAGACAGGCTGCATCGTCTGTGCCGTTGGTAGCGACTATTGAGAAAAAAGGTGGGTAGGTAGGGTAGCATCAGCTAGCTGGCGAGAATAGGCCTCGTGAGCCACCTTGTTGAATGGACTAGCCTTTCTCATTTCAGAGCGCGGGGCTTAGCTCGTTTTCCTGATTACTGGGACGGGCGTGATGGACTGGGGTGATGCGGGTGCTGGTGATGGCGCCATGTAACCCGCTCTATGCCAGACATGTCGCCCATAAGGGTAATGATCAGTCAGAGAGATTCAGCCTGCCGTGGCGCAACAGAGGCTGCTAGGGGAATGCGACGGCCAACAAGTCTGGCTGGTGTGCTGTTGCTGTTTCTCGGCACTGATTTTGACAGATGTTTTTTGTTGCCTTGTGAAATCTTGGTCGCTTGTCTCTGGGTCCATCGTCTTCACATGCAATCCCGGATCAGCGCTGTCATCAGGTGACTGTCAGCGCGCCGCTACTAGAGCCTTTTTTCTTTCTTGTGTCGAGACCTTGTTGGTCATGGGACTCGTCATTTTTTAGGCACGATAAGACTATGTAAACGATGGTTTCCGGTGTCGAGTTGGACCAGACTCGAAACGGGCTCGATCTCACTAGCTGGACGACTGGGTCTATTGTTGCGCAATTTTGACCATGGCTATTCCCGTATAAATCCTTCTTGTTGAAAACAAGGAACAGGTAGAGTTTGAAGCTGAGGAGAGTTTGAGCAAAAAGTAAATCTGGCCCAGGCCAGGCTTTGTTATTGTCTGTCTTGTTAGCATCTAACCGCCTGTCTTTAAGCTTTACGCTGGATGAATAGCACCCCTGTTATATATTCTGTATTTCCAATTAATCTCCGTCCTTGTGCACTGCGAGTCCATATCTTAGACCTGAAAGTTTATGCTGCGACGGTCTGTCAATTTTGATTGCTTTTTTGTTTTGCCTGTCCCAAAGTTGATCTGTAGCATGCACTAATTCTTAGCTAATCTCAGCCTTTTTTTTCTTTTTGCTCCATTTGTAGCCTAACGAGGCGTCATCGGTTCATTAGCTAGCCTGTCGACTACCGAATTAAAAGACGATGGAGTAGCATTGGGACTAGGGGGGGGCGCGGGCTTGGAAAAAAAAACAAGGGGTGGTTTATTTCGGTAGCCGTCGGTGGTCCGAAGGATGACGGACAGACAAGGGCTGACGAGATACTCGGGGCGCAGACCTGGGTTCGGCGAAGTTGACACCATGCCACGTCGTGCCTGGAATGGCAGGGCGACGTGGGATGGTGTGTGCATGGAGCAAAAAGGCAGTCGAGCACGCAGCCTGCATGTAATTGGCAGCAAAAAAAAGAAAACTAAATAAAAATGGGAAATAAAAAATAAAAAAACAGGGGAGGAGGGAAAAGGGGGTAGAGGCAGGACAAGTCGGCAGTCCGTGCCGTACCGAGAGCCTGGGCCCATGGACAGAGTAGTATTCGCGCTATGCCGACAGAGAGCTCCTCCAATCAGTAGTTTTAGCTGCGACGATCGCCAAATGCTCCATCTGGAGTCGAGAGCAAATCATTCCCTTTTGGACTAACAACAGAGCCGGGTAAAGGTGTTGTGGGTAGTGGGTGACGGAAGCAGCAGAACTATTAGCTCTAGATAGGATCACGGACATGTGCTATCGCTTTGCTTGTATGTACTTGATGTGATTGCCATCTTGGAGGGAGATGCAGAGTAACACTCACGCCATGTTTGCTCAATTTGGACGGTTCAAAACTCTGTTATAAATTACACCAACAGCCAGTAGTCTATCAAGGTGGTGGCGGCATGGCAATCTAGACAGAGTGTGGACAGGAGCGGTTTAGAGGTGCAGTGGAGAAGTGCAGTATCAATGCAGCAAGATGAGAGGACAGGCAAGGGGGCCAGAGTAGATGGACATGGTTCAAACGGTTGCTGGTTACAAACTAAATAACAGCCCATGACAAATAGACAAGTCGAGAACATCTGTTGCTCAAGAGGGCATCAGGTGTGGCATTCCAGGCCACTGGGAACGACAAGTCGGGATTGCTTCGAATCCGCCATGCGGCTCCCGGGCTAGGATTCACCGTGCTAAAAATATCTGGCATTCCAGTCTCTACGCCACGCGCACGTTTACAATGAGGTTTTGAGGCTCGAGATATTCGATATTCAGGTTGTCTATTGCGGAGTGTCCATGGCAGATGCATGGGCGTGCTTGTTCCCCCTAGGTGGCTGCTAGGTGGCTGCTAGGTGGCTGCCGGGCGGTTGCCATGGCCGATAGTACCAATGGTGCAAGCGCCGGCTCATGATTTAGAGTGAGGAGAAGCCAACCAGGAGGTGGGATGCGTTGAACAAGTCCATATTAACTCGACACTCAAAGCAGCACTAGGCCAAGGGGGGAAGAGTTTGAAGAGATGGAGCACGGGATGAACAGAGGTAGAGGCTTTTTGGCTAGCATGCTAGAGCTCAGACGAAGCGAGGCTGCCGAAAGTGGACCTGGAGTGCTAGCACCATTGGCCGTGCTTTGAGAGCGAATGAGAGCGTTGGCTGGATTGTGGCTGCTTGCTGCAGCTATGACAAGGGCTTGACTCTCCGAAAGCCGAGCAAGGTGCAGGCGATTAGCTGCACAACAAGCAAAAAGTTCATGGCAAGAGGGTAATGTAGTCGAGGCAATCCAAACAAGAGCAAAGTACGGCGACGGAGTGTTTCATGGGGGCGCCGAGACGACTACCGGATATTAGCGTCTTGGGCCTTTCTTTGTCTGCTTGGCTAGCATGACCAACAATGGACGCTTCGGGGCTGTCGGGGTGATTTGTCGTCTTGGCAAGTCTGTAGTGACCTGTAGTCTTTTTTTCATTTTTTTCCTCTCTGCAATGGTAAGATGGGCGTCTGGTTGATCCGCGACACAGCTACTGCAAGGCACCGGAGGCGCACGGACACTGCGGCAAACATGGGACGTGAAGACGCAGCCACCAAAAAGATGCCCCAGGGGAGGGGGGTGGCCTGCCTGCCTGCCGCCAGCGCCGGAGATGCTGCAGACAAGGCACTCGTGCACCTGCTAGGCGGTCCTCTAGGCGGTCCTCTAGGGCACCTACTTGGGGCATAGCCAGGTGGTGCAAGGTGGGGGGCGCGGCGCGCTGGTGCAGACTGCCGTGCAAGCAGAGTCGAGGCATAGTGCCAAGTAATCTGGCCTTTTGCAGAAACTCCAAGTGCACCAGGCCTTTTACTCAAAATTCCACGGAGTGATGTTCCATTCGAGACCAAAAATGGAGTTTTAGTGCTCCATGCCCTTTTACTTGTTGGTCATGACGGCCAGCATGTAGGCTAGACGACGCCTCCAAAAAGTGTCTGGACCTCTCATCTTTGTCATTGCATACATGCACAAGTCGAGACGAAAGGGGACAGGCTAGATGGCTAGAGTTTAGACGGGACGAAGCAAAACGAGCAGGTCAGCTCATTTCACCAAGGCTAGCTGATAGGGTTCTCTCCTCGGCAACCTCATCTAATTCCATCGCGACGGCACAAAAGCAAAAAAAAAGGGAAAAAAAGGCAGTCTGTCAGTTGTAACGGCTGCGCCGCTCCCCTAGCCGCGCTACACACACACACGCACACACACACCAAACAAAGAAGCCAAGAAGCCAAGGAAAAAAGAAAGGCCTGTAAAAAGTAAAGGCTTGCGCCAGGAACAACACGAGGCGCCTACCAGTGGTGCTGGTGGCTTCAAGGTGGTGAGCTTTTCTTGGGGGTGGTGAGCTTTTTTTGGGTGGCGCCACGCCGCCGCACGGCCCGGGCTTTTGTCTACCCTCAGACTTTGGAGGAAGGGGGAGGCTGAGGCTACGCACGCGTTGCTGATGCTAGAGTAATGCCGCGATGCAGAAGAGCAAAGGCGAGACAAAGAAGCACACGAGAGAGAGAGCGAGAGAGAGAGCGAAGAAAGCAAGGCCCAGAGACTACATTCCAGTTGCATTCATCGCGCCGCCCCCTCCCCCCCGCTGTTGCTCTCCCTGCGACCAACAGGGCCGCGTGACCAAATGGGCAATGGTGCAGCAGCATTCAAACGAGCTCGAGGGAGCCTTGGGGCGTCGCAACTGCACATGGGCAGCAGCCAAAGGGCAACAAGAGGCATTCGCGTTGCGTCATGGCCACGTCGTCCCAAGCAGGACCCCTGGGCTTGCACCAGGCCATGTCGAAATGCCAGCCGGGAATTATACGACCTGGTGGTCTATTGTGAAGTGCAGCCCATCATGATCTGAGACCCCAGTGGTCCGCGGCCGGTGTGACGGTACTGATACGACTGGGCATAGGGCTGCTCGCTGCTCTTACATGGACGAATGAGCGCGTCGTCTGCCAGCCAGGCTGACCCTCCGAATGGCCTGTCTTGTCTCTTTGAGCTTGGCGACTTGTTTCCTCCTCCACTCCCCTCCCCCTCCATCAGAGACAAGTCTGTTGGCCGCGGGCTGCTGCTCTTCATCAAACCAGAACCACGGCGGCGGGAGGGCTCGACAAGGTCCCAGGGGTGTAAGACTAGGGGGCGTGCACGCTCAGTAGACAACAGACGAGAGAGAGAGAGAGGGGGGGGGGGTGGACGAAACTGGGCTGCCGCGATGGTCGCCGGCGGCACAAAAAAAGGATCGACAAAGCCCGGCCAAGCGCACGGTGGTGCTACTCGCTCTTGTTGACCGTTTTGGCGCCTAGTTGCTGCGTAAGCTACATGTTTCGAGTTGCAGGAAAAGGGCTGGCTCAAAGGAAGGGAAAGCATCGTTATCAGGCAAATGGTGGTGTGCAGCAAGCTTGGCAGCGAGGAAGCTTCCGGGCCAAGAGGGTGAGCAACAGAGTTGACGCATCCACGGGACCACCTGTTTCAGCCTGGCTTGCGCTGCCAGAAGCGGGTACGTACATTACATTGGATTTTTATGTCTATTATGTTGCCTAGTGTAGTAGTGTAGAGCAAAAACAAGTGTCTATTTGATCGCTGCAGTCTCGGCTGACGACCACTGGATCCGCTCCGTCTGGCTCCACCTCCACCTCCATCTTGGTCCGCCCCGTCCCCACTTGGTCAGCCAAGACGCACACCCTCGGGATACGTACCCTTTTTTGCGCTGCCCAGTCTTGGCTGCTTGTCGTCGGCTCGTCGTGCAAAATACATATATCAGGCTCGCCTCGCCTCTCACCGCCAGCTTCATCCTTCTACATCGGCATCCCAACAAATAGACTCCTCTGCCAAGGACGAAAAACAATTGCTCTTTATATCCCTCATTACTCCATCTCATATCCCAATCTCATATAGCGCCAGTTTTCCCACCTGGCCTTTTTCAACTCTCTTGGCCTCGTCTCGGCCTCTCTATATAAACTCTTTTTTTACGATATCCTCCTCCTCTCGACTCTAGCAAGTCACCATGCATATTCTCGGCCACCACTTTAGCAGCCGTGACAAGGCTTCCAAGACGCCTCGCGATCTTCACATTCGCAAGGTTTCCTTGTCGGGCTGCTCCCTCTCATCCGACTGCTCCCTCTCCTCTGGCAGCACCGCTTCCTCATCACCGTCAGTCACATCGCCTCTTCGCGCCCACAGCCGCTCTCCGCCGCCACCGCTCAACGAGCGGCCCTTTTTGGATCTCAACCAGCCCCAGCTGCGGCCGCAAACGTCAAAGACGTTTCACACCACCCACGAGCAAGAGGACGAGGGCTACTTTGGCCACTTTGACAGCTCCGACTTTCAGACACAAACCAGAGCCATTGACCACCACCAATTCCCCGTCACAGACATGGCCCACGCCGCCCACCCAACCAATACGTTTTACCTGGCTGCGAGGCGGCCCATGCCTTGCTCTCGGTGGTCATACTCGACTGTCGACAGCGAATCAGACTCGGAGGACTCTGCAAGTGAAGCCGACGACGACCAAGACCAAGTCGACGACGCAGCCTCTGTACACAGCGAGCTCGAAGAAGATGACGACAAGCTCTATGACCACTCGGAGCCCGCACAGCAGCCGAGCCACAACTCCATGCCCAACTTTAGCATGAAGCGGGCCGTTACTCCCCGCCGGCCGCCCATCAAGACACTTGACAGCCTCGAAGACTTTATCAAGCGTGGCGGGTGGAAGCGCCGTGGCATTGTCTTTCAGACAGACAGCGATGGCGCCATTGCCGATGGCAGCCTATGAGCTTTCCATGGGTTTCCTTTTACCACCCTCATGCACAAAACCCCCTCTTCATCTCATTACATGTTTTCTTGTGTCTTGGATTGGGCTACTAGCGCCGTCGTTCTCGGGATAGCGGGCATCATCTTGGCGGGCGTTTTCCTTTATAGCAGACATGCAATTTTGCATCTCACATCAGGCCAGGGCCTCAAGTTTCATTACCTCTAGGCTAGAATCATTACATTTTTTTTATTAAAAAAATGAAATAAAAAATATATCCAATCTCACTCACAATGCTTGAGCTCGTCATGATGATCTAGTGCATGCACTCCCGTAGCGCGAACCGCCTTGTAAAAAAAGAGCACATGAGGTCACAGCTGCATAGATGCCGACGATCGTTATTACCCGTGACTGCTGACGGGCGTTTCATGGTACGACGTGGATAGTCATTGATGCGCGTGCAGCGCTCCGTGCCGTTTTGGGGTGCAGAAGCTGCTGACGCCAGCCTTGCCCAAGTGATGTAATAATGCCCTTGCTACAATCTCTGCTCTTAGCCCGTCTGGGACCCCGTCTCCACCACACCGGCAAGGCGGCGTGCCAGCGTTGGCCGAGGAGTTGGGCAGGAAGTGTCGGATCCTAGAACAAGGAGCCGCACTAGTAATAGCTGCAAAAGCACAGCCAACATGTTTACCTGGGGGTTGGTGCGTGAAGCAGGCAATACGGATTACAGATGCGGCAGACAAGGAGGCTTTTGGCGGAACCATGCAGGGGGAGGTTTGGGTGAGCTGCAGGAGTAGAGAAGCCGTCGTAGAATGGGCTGTAGAAGGCTACCCCAGGCTGCAGCAAAAGCAAAGGCTCTGCCCGAGAGGCGTCGGTACGAGGACAGCCTGCATACTCTGGTACTGATTTATCAGCAGATATGGCCACTTTTTGGCTGTTGTACCCCAACTACTAAAAAAAGACGAGACGATGCAGCCAAAACGATGCAAGAAAAAAAAAAAAGGTACCCCGTCAGGCCATGAATGGCGCAGCAACCGCCAAGAGTACCAGGGCAGACAAGAATAAAAAAAACTAGTCAAGGTGCAGAGGAAGTGGAGGACGCATCCATCCCTGAAAGAATGAGCATCGACATCCCTGAAGGAGAGCAAAAAAGAGTTGCCATCCCTGGCAGCAAAACGTCATGGTGCAGACCACCCTCTTATTCCCTCGCGATCGGATCGCCAGTAAATGGCATGCGGCAAACGTCAACGGCAGCACCTGCCACGCAATCCAATCCACAATCTACCATTTCTGTGCCTGTGCTAGCGGCACAAGAGCAAGAGCCATTCTTCCACGTGGTGCCTTACTGCCAAGAGATGCGTGACAGACACGTCTGGAATGCCCGCCCAGACACGGCCGCCAGAAGCGTTGGAGCCTACACCACACCGACCCTTTTTTTTTTTTTCCTTGTTTAGGCACCGGTCAAGGCAAAAGTTTTAAAAGTCAGTGGTCTGCGGTTCCGTGGACAGCAATGAGATGAAACAAAGAGCCTTGTTCTGTTTTGATCTCGATTTCTTTTTTGCCACCCCCTTTGACGACGAAGCCGTCCACGTGGCGCAGCGGCATTGCAAAACCCCCAAGTTGAAGAAAAAAGATGATCCATGTACCTTAAGAAAAAAAAAAGACATAAAAAAGCGGAAAACAAGCCCAAGCGCGAAACCAGATAAGGAAACCGGTTTCGAAACCCAGCCAAAGCCGGATATTCTTTTCTTTTCCTTGTAAGAAAAAAAAAGAGTAATACTAAAACAGAAAAACACCGATCGGACTTTTGAAATCCGTAGTTGAGCCCAAACCGCCCGCATTGATGTCCGCCAGCTTCTCTTTTTCCATTCTTCCTAAACCACACAGATTCTATACCCTAGCGCCGGCCAACTCGTGCACAATTGGACCGCCAGCCATAAAACAACTGGGGCGGGGTAGGACTGCCCGGCGATACTTCGGACGGTAGCTGTCCGTCATGGGCGCCGCTTGCTTCGGCTTCAAAACTAGACCTCTACTGTAAAAACGACACAGGAAATACCTACCCGTCTTGACTCATCGCCGCTACCCGGTGCTCAGACAGCTCCCGCATCTCGGAAAGACGGACAATCTCGACAAGCCAAGGCTTTATCCGGTCTCTACACGGCACTCTCGGCCACCCCCCTAGTCGCAGCAGCAACTCCCGTCGGCTCGGGAGATGCACTCTTCTTTTCCTCGTCTCCTTATGCTACGTTGCCTTACTGTAAAAGCCCTCGTCTACTACTAATCAAGCCTTTATAGCCACTCCCCCTCCTTTACTCGCTTCGGCGACGTCGTAGTGCCCGGGACGCGGGCTGGCTAGACTTGTTTGTCTTGAGCGGAAATGAAGACCTTTTTTTCCTTTTCAGCCAAATGCACGTAATCGTTTTTAGCCAGCTCCCTCGGGGGGGAGGAACGTTTGGTATTCATGTCTTGCATTTTCAGCACCTGCATGCAAACCCGTCCGCACAGAGAAATTCAGGGTCGTTATTGAATTCCAATGCTCCAACTATACACCACAACATGACGCTACCCAAATGTCCAAAAAAAAAAGGCTTATTCGAGCTTTCCAAAGCTTCATGCTTCATGTTTCATCCATTTCCCGACGGAACATTTTCCCTTTGCCGGCCCTGGGGTAAAAATAAAGCACGTCCTTTTATTTTCCTTTTATTCCCCGATTCCGAACAATGCATGCCCCGTCGCACCGCTCAGACAAAGACACGCATACGCACTGCAGCTTGCACCGCCTCGTTGTAGTCACCACAGCCGCCGCTGGTAATACACTGGCTGTTCCGCCGCGGCCAGGCGCCGAATCTCCTCCTTGATGATGCGTCGTCGCTCAGCCCGCGTCACGGGTATGCGGCTATGCTTGGCCGGGTCGGGGTGCTCCACGCCCCATGCCTTGGCCGCGACTTGCGCCTGCAGCTCCTCCACCACGGCGCGCTGTCTAGCCGATGAGCCGGCAGCCTCGTCGTCGTCGTCGTCGTCGGCATCGGGGCTGGCTTGCGTACTCCTTGCTAGTCGAGGATCCGTCTTGGCCGCCAGGGCCTGCTGCATCTCTCGCGCTTCCTTCTCCGCTTCGCTTTCCGCAATGCCCACGCCGTCAACATCCTCTTCTTGCCGTGGACGAAAGTATTCCGGCAGGTATGCTCGCGGAGGATGCGCCCGCACCTCTCTCGGCCGAATCGCAACGCGCAAGTCTCGTAGCGTGCGTTGCTGAATGACGTAGCCGCTAAGGAAGAGTGCTAGCGTACACACGACGACTAAATTTTTTTTTTGTTTTAGCATGCGTAAATCGCTATTCTTGGCGGTGAGGAATCGAGGCGCACCTATGGCCATGGACCCAAGAATAGAGACCTCGCCCGAGGTGAGCAGGATGCGACGCATGTCTTGCCCAAAAAAAAACTCTCACACAAGAGAATCATGTTCCATTTGGATACATGTACGGCCGAGGCCTTTTTCTTTCTGGCGGGCTAGACGAGTCGTTTTATTGACTTGAGTGAAACGCTTGGCCAGGAGCTCGACACACCGCGCGGGGCCGTTGGGAAATCCCTGTCGTCTCCACAGCTGGTTGACACGGCAACCATCTTATCTCTCTACACCCCCCCCTTTCCATGTCAGATTATCAATCTCACCAATCCCTAAAAAAAAACCTTGTCCTCTACCCGCCCAAAACCCTTCCCCCCACGCCGTCCTCGCCCATACCATGGCCCTGCACCCACCATGTCCAAGCCAGATGTCATCTACGCCGATGCCCGCCGCTTCCTCGACGAGCGCGGCTCCTCGGCCGACCTGGCCCCCAATGGCCTCAACCCCGCCACCATAATGGAAAAAGCCGTGCGCGACCGCATCGTCGAATCCTACTTTTACAAGGAACAATGCTTTGCCCTCAACGAAGCCGACATTATCGACCGCGTCGTTGACCACGTCTCCTTTATCGGCGGCACCCACGGCGCCGCCCAGAAACCCAGCCCTTTTCTCTGCCTCGCCTTTAAACTCCTCCAACTCGCTCCCTCGGACGCCATTCTCCAACAGTACCTCGAATACGGCGGCCAGCACTACAAGTACCTCCGCGCCCTCGCCTGCTTCTACATTCGCCTCACCCGGCCCGCCGTGGACGTTTACCGTACCCTGGAGCCCTACTTGGCGGATCGGAGGAAGCTGCGCAGGCGCCGCAGGGATAACAAGGCGGAGCTGGCGTTTGTGGATGAGTTTGTGGATGATTTGCTAAACAAGGAGCGCGTGTGTGCCACGAGTTTGTGGAAGATGCCCAAGCGTGAGGCGCTCGAGGATGCAGAGGTGTTGGAGCCGCGCGTCAGTCCGCTGGGAGATCTCGATGAACAGTTGTCTGATTAAGGGCTGCAATATGTTTACTCTTTATAATCTCGATACGATACCCATGCTTTTCTTTTTCCTTTATTGGCACGAGCGCCAGCCATGTTGAGCGAGCACAAATCAATGGCTCGCAGCTGCGTTGAACATTTTTTTTTTTTTACCAACGGTACGAGCGTAAATGGATCAAATTGCAGCATATTACGACCTTGTTGTCCAGTAAATTAACTAGGCCCGTTATTCCTGGGCATCAGTCTCCCAGCGCCTCATCAAACTCGCATCTATCAGTCCTTGTTCAATCATATCCTCCCACTGCCATCCAAGGAGCGGCTTGACTCGCTCCGCCAGAGCTAGCAGCCGCCGATCGTCCCAAAACTGGCCCACCAGCTGCAGACCCACAGGCAGTCGGCTCCCCACAGCCCGTACGGGAAGACTAATGGCTGGCAGTCCTGCCAGGCTAGCGGGAACGGTAAAGACGTCGGTAAAGTAGGATTCGACACTGCTACTGCCCTGGACTTGCTGTACGGGGACGGGGAGTTTGGGCGACGTTGGCGTGAGCAAGAAGTCGACTTGTACTGGTCCTCGGCGGTCCTGGACCTCTGTTGCTTCGACCATGTCGCACAAGTCGAATTGTCGTGGCTCGCACAGTGGGTTTGCTCGTCGAAAGACGCGGTTCAAGTCGCGCCGAACCAGGCGCCGGACACGCTGTGCCTGCAAGAAGTAATTATTGATTCCAGCAGCACTGAGGCTATATGTCCCGAGCAGGATGCGACGTCGGACCTCGTCTCCAAAGCCAGAGCCACGGGTATTGGAGTAGAGCGTCTCGCCAGTAGCGTCGCCTCTGCTTGTCCGCAAGCCATATCGTACCCCGTCAAACTTGGCCAAGTTGGACGACGCCTCGGCGGCAGCAATGACATAGTACGCACACAGCGCCTGGCGTGTTGTTGGCAAAGAGACGGGCACGATGCGTATGCCAGCCCTTTCGAGGATAGCGCCCGCCTCTGCCCACGTATCGCGAATGACGGACTCGAGCTCGAGTATGTTATATTCGAGCGGTATTCCAATGGTAAGCTGGGTATTGTCGTCTAGGGCGGGCGGACAGGCATCGGCGCAGCGGCGACGCGAGGCCATTGAGAGCGAAGTTGGGTCAAGGCTGTCGTGCACTTGGTCGAGCGCGGGAATCGTCTTGTGGCCGGCAATGAGCTCGCGGATGGGCTGCACCTCGCGGGCAATCATGCCCACTGTGTCGAGCGAGTTTGCATAAGGCACGACGCCAAACCGAGACAGCATGCCGTAGCTGGGGCGGTAGCCGACGGCGCCAGTGTAGGAAGCCGGGAGGCGGACTGAGCCGCCCGTGTCGGTGCCAAGGGCAACATCGGCGTCGTCGAGCATAACAGCAACGGCACTGCCGCCCGAGCTGCCACCAGCTGATAACGGAGGCTGGTCTGGGGCCAGCGATATAGGGCTGCGAACAGGCCCATGAATCGAGTTGAACGAGTGAGATCCCATGCCAAACTCGTCCATGTTGGTCTTGCCCACGACTCGGGCGCCGCGGACGCGCAGCTGGCGCACAATGGTAGCCTCATAGTCGGGCGCGTACTGGTGGAGGATTCGCGAAGCGCATTGTGTGGGAAAGCCAGCAGCCGTGATGTTGTCCTTGACGGCGAGGCGAAAGGGCGTGGCGCCGGGCAGCAGAGGCGGCTCAGCAGCAGCAGCAACACGAGGGCCTAGAAAAATAGCAGCCACTCGCCCTCACCACCAGCAACGGGGGTGCAAGGGAGCGAGCTTGTCAGCAAAGCGCTTCTTCTCTCATAAACGGGGGCGACTATGCAAGAAAAAAGACTCGATGAAGCAGCCTGGGTCAAGAAACAAGACAAGACGTCAAGAAGACATGGCGAGACAGTAGCGACACAAGGGGGAGAGAAAAAGGGGCCCAACGCACTGCTGACGATGAAGTGGTTGCAGCTAGAAGTATGCCTGGTGCGCGGCGGCGGCACGTGGCCTCGAGCGCTGGGCAAGGCAGGGGAGCGGCACACACATGCCGCCCTCATCGTCAGCGACGTGCATGCGAAGGGGAAACAGGGCGCTGTGGAAACAGGTCAAGCGGGCTTGCTGCCGTTGCGTCTGGTTCGGAGGTCCGACATCTTGAGTCAAATCAACTGCAGCCTCGCCCTTTTGGACATTTTCTTGCCAATACATGGGTCAGGTATCATTATATGCAGGGTTTATCGCGCATATAGGGTCCTGTAGGGTAGGTCCTGCTTGTGCCTGCTATTTGCGGCAATGGACAAGAGGCACGGCTTAAAAGATGAGGAGCAAGCTTTTTTTTACCTGGTTGAATCGTTTGCCTTTAAATCAGTCAAGGGGCGGCTCTCTGCAAAAAGGGCCAGCATGAGACTTGCGCCATGTGCCAATACTGCATGAGCAAGCCGCATACATGAGTCTGCATCCAAAAACGAGCCCAAGCTCCACGTGGCGGCAGTAGGAGCATATACGTCACCTATTTCTCTACAAACCAATAATCTACCAATCCATCTATTCTAAATGCAATACAACGTAATTAATCACCTCTTGCGAAATATTAAAAAAAAGGCACACAAAAGAGATGCTGCCAAATCTCGCAAGGAACCATGGTTTTGACTGACCACCTCTTGCATTCTTCGCGTGTAAAGCAAGCGGGGCAATGCCAATTTATATAAATTAGTCTTCAAGGCTTTTCAAACTGCCCGTTCCCAGCTTCATGTTTCGAGTCTGTTATTTTAATTTTATAAGCGGGAGCAAAAGGCCACATCTACTTTGGAATCTTTTTTATAGTGAGCCGATGGCTATGCGACACCTCGTTTAGGATCCGATGCAACAGTCGCACTCAACCTGACAGACACTGTTTACCACGCTTTTCCTCGTCTTGGAAAGATGTAAAAGGATAATTCTTCTAGATGCAGTGCGCCAGACGGCTTTTAAAAGTCTAGGCTTTTTTTTTTTTTTTTTTTTGGAATCAGCTGCGTCTTGTACTTTTTCCACAAGCATTACCATTCAGAAACCAATCAATAAGCCTGCCAAGTATCGTGGCGATGCCTGAAATGCACGTGGTTTCACTGGACAACATGTCGTCGGAGCAAATCCAGTCATATAATGTCGGGACTATCGTTAATCTCCAATCCTTTGGATTCATTACAAAACTCCACTATTACGACTGCTTGAGTCAAGTGTCGGCCGTGGTCTTGATACCCACCAATGCACGTATTCGAGAATTAGCATCTTGTTTGGCAAGTAAAAGATTTGTAAAATGTAAATTATAGCATCATACCTATTACTACTTGAAAAATAATAAAGAAGTACCCAAATTAGCCTTGCTAGATCGGTCTTTTGCCGAAGATATTCACTCATCACCTCCAAGTTTGGTCAATATTCCATGTCAAGATATCTTTAACTTGTATCCTTTATTCTCATCTTTTTCTTTTCCTCGTGGAGAGAGAAAGATGCGTCACTTGATGTAGATTTATGTAATATATTTCAAAGACGGGGCGATACAAGAAAGAATACATAGGAATACGAGGTCTTGGTAGATAAACTATGGGATTTTGGTTATTTTTAGTTTAACATGGGAATATACGACTCTATTTACCAGGGCAGTATCATACTCTCCGACGTATTCATTTATATATATATATCTATATCTATATGCATGCTCAGACTGTAGGTTAAATGTTATAAATATCCCGGTAAATCTCTTGCTTGGAGGAGGCAACCACCGGCGGCACTAATTTTTATTATTTGCTCTAATCCTCTCAGTCACTGAAAAGGTTTTCAAAAATCACACCAACAATACGGAAAAGTCTGCCCACGATGAAGCCGCCATCTACATCATTGGCCATCTGGACAGCCGTACTCCTCTTGCTGGGCCCCGTAGCTAGTTTACCCGTGCCCGATTCCCTATCCCTCCTCAAACGTGGACTAGACTTTTGGAAATCTTCAACCTCTCAACCTCAAGACTCCCTCTTTCGCGGCGAGTACGGCAGAACACCACAACAAGTTGCAGCCAGCGGGGGCTTAATGTCCAAAGGCTTCACTAGAAACTTTGAACACCCACTTACTCCCCAAGAAAGAGGCTGGGCAAGTAGTCTAACCGAGCACATTAGCGGACGCAATAAGCCCGTCTCAATGTTTGTTTCCACCACCTCTGACCCCGCGCTTGCCCTGCGCTTCGCCGCTGGAGGACAGACGCCAAAGTTTTATGTCTACGAGGTGGCCCCTGACAAAAAGGCAATCAATGTTGAAAAGTCGATTAAAAAATTTGAAAAGTCGTACGCCGCAACGCAAAAGGAATGGGCTTTTGCAAAGGGCATCCCGAACCAGCAAATAAAGGGCCACTATGCACTCGACGCAACCGACTACACCCCAAACATGTCTCTTGGTCCCGCAGAGTTTAAACAGCAGTTTGCCCATCGCTTTGTCCCGAACCCACAATTCGATAAAACGTTTTCATTAGGCTCCTTTTCTGGAAAGCAGAGGAAATTCGACAAGCTATATACAGGACAGACTGGTGTTTCAAGCCAAAACGACTTTGCAGCAGCTTTTGCAGCTACCCTGCCTGGAAGAGAAAAGCAGGACCAAGCGTCGGCAATTAAAGACTTGGACCGGTTTTTCAAAAAGGCTAGCCCGAAACAAGGGTTGCTTGAAAGCTCACGTCCGAATTGGAGTACTATCAGGCCCTTTTTCCAGAGTAGCCGGAATATTAGCCCTGGCGGCTTTGCATCTTCTAGTAGTGGGGGGGTTCCAGCAACTCGGCGCTTCAAGGATTGGTTGCGAGGGGGTCGGTCGAGGCAGGCGTAGGCTAGAATGTGGGCGAGGAAGATGGCGAGAAACGGCAGGTGTAGCAATGAGGGCGTTTTTCATCTCGTCACACGCACGTCTCTAAAGGCGATGAATTTTTCCAACATAATCTTCTTTTAAATCTTGTCGATTTGTCTTTTTCTAGAGTGTCTAAATCGTCTTTTCTCGAATCCCTGACAAGATACCAAGTCATCAGGTCTCGTGCCCGAAACTCTCAAAAGAGCAGTTGAGCCCTCGAGACTGCGTGCTAAATTGTTTGCTTTTACCTTGAGTATATGAGAAGCATGAAAACTCTTGTTCGATTGACTTGGCAAAGAAGCAAATCCCACGTGATTAGCTATCGTGACAATAAATAGACTTATATCAAGTCGGGAATCATCATTTGCAGTCCCACTGGCTACTACAGCGGGGGTCATGCATTAATAAAGTCTTTACCGTGAGCCTTTTTGACCGAGTCACAAAAAAGCAATGATGTAGTATTGTTAACAATGATTTAGTTGCGAGACAACGACACCTAGCTGACTTGAAACAACCACAACTTTGACGTTGTCTATTTCTAGTCCACCTCTTAAATTGACATACTGAGCCGTGTCTAAGCTAGTTCTCTGAAAAAGACCTTAGCAAGTCGCCGGAATGCTCAGGCACTGTCTCATGCACTGCTCAAGGGAGTTTTTGCCAGTCTCCTGCTCCGGAGACTTGCCACTGACTCCTGGTTGCGAGGGCTTGTCATTAGCCCCTGGTTGCGGGGGGTTTGCACGAATGCTCCGACAAGCTTCCCTAACCCGCTCCTCTTTCCCGCAATTATCCCATGTAGAGTCGAGAAAAGGCGTATCAAAGATTACTGAGTTGGGGTCCTTGCAATAGGCGTTGATTCGGCCTTGGTCTTTAGTTGAGTCCATAAATGCGAGTACCGCTTTCTTGCATTCTTCTTGTATATTGAAAGGAACCGGTATTTGTGGAAGCTTTTTAAAGGTCGCTTGACAGGCTGCCTTGACTCTGGCAACGTCATCTCCACAGCTCCGTTCGACTGAACGTCTAGCTACCACATATAAATCTTGGCCCGACTTGGTAAAGTCTTGCTGGCACAAGGCGTCTATGAGGTTTAGATTCGTGGGGAATTTCGATATAAACTCGTCCACGGTGCGACTGCAGTCGTCAGAGGGAACATATTGGCCAATGACGCAAGGAGCCAAGATGGAGATGAGAAGGAGCGCGTTCTTCATTGCGAAAGTATGTGGTGGGTAAAACTCGGTCTCGAATAGGTAGAAAGCCGCAAGTAGGTAACACGATGCAGAATGCAAGGTAATAAGCTGGAGAGAAACTGAAGAGGGATGGGTGCCGACTTTATACATCTGCCAAGTAGTGACGGGCAAATACGTCTTGGTCATGCAGCAAGCGTCCCGGTAAAGCCTTTATCCATATTGTCAACCTGTACGATTCACAATTAGCAATACAAAGGTATAATGCCGCATATTGTTTTCTTTTTAATAATGCATAGTGTGGCAGAGCCATAACTTTTTAACTAAAGAGGGCTTCATAAATAGCCGACGGTATCCGGCCACCTAAAATGGTTATTTAGCTAACTGAATATAGGTCGTTTATAAGAGGGTACACACTGCTATTTTCGATGATGAACAATTTACTCTATAACAAAAGGCCATTGCTAATATCGCTAGCATCGCTGGCAAAGTGCTATCGCGATAGGAAGATGTTTTCTACAGAGCATCGATATGTAGAAATAATAGGGGTCTCATAAAGTAGGGCATCCGTGCTCGTATTTTCCTAGTGCGATTCACTAATGGCTACGTCATGGTAAGAACACAAGTTTTTCATTGTAGCAATTCATGTTCGTATTGCCCCTCAAGACGAGTCATATCACAGTCACGCATGGCAAGAGCATGGGGTATCCACTATAGCGATTAATACTCGTATTGCTGATTCCATATAGTATACACTGAATAGGGTCGAGAGGAGGACAAGTTTGGGTTTAAAGAAGCACAAGGAAGGAATAGACATGCGCGTCTTCAATCACTTCCCCTGAATTAAACAGGCCCTCATGTGATACCCCCACGTGATACTAAGCGGGAGTCTTTTGCCTCTGTTTTTTTTTTTCAACATTACAAAGTAGTTACTTCCATAGAGCAGCCTCGCTTTGTCAACCTACGACCATGAACTAGTACCGTCATGTCGACGCTCTCGCCGTAGTAAGAAAAGAAGAAACGATTACAGGGCACCCAACACTTGGGGTACCGGCAATATAATTCAACATACAGCACTATACGAGATGGTCTTTCTTGGCAGCTTAAGCAGTGGCGCTCTGCAGTTACTTTCCCCATAAAAATATTATATTTCAAGTCTTTGCAAGAATACAAAGAAAGAGCGCAGCAAGTAGCCTAAAATAGCTACCCTGACCTACAAGTTGGACTACCGTTGACGAGATTTCAAAGAAGAGGCATTTACTATTATTGGTACCAATACTCTCATGCATTCAACATGCTTTTTTTAAGCTTTTGCCATTTGTCTATTGGCCTCGTCTATAACTTCTTGTCGCATGCGATCAGCCCAATCTCGTGCGTTGCGATATATCTTTGCACCCTTGCGGAACCCGTCAACCGTATCGTTGATTACCCACGAACCCATCTGGTTCACGACATAGCCAGTACTGCCCGCCTGACCCTTTCTAGCACGACCGGCGTACAGGGCGAGGTTTCCCTCTTGTAATGTAAATCCCAGAGCATAGGCACAGCCATCAAGCTCCTGGCCCTTTTTATGGCTATATACGCGCAGCCAATGAATTGCTCTTGCTCCAAACACCAGGCTATAGCCCAAGTCCCTCTGTAGCCCGTCTGGATTTCCCGTCGAGTCGCGCAATTCGCAAAAGAAATTGGGCACAATGCCATCCTTCTCCCACACGGTTGGACAGACGTAATGCTCAAAGTCTTTGCGCAATTCTTCATGCAACTTGGCTGGTGGACTGCCGTGGGCCCGCTGAGGCATAATTGGCGGCAGCGTGCCGTCGGTCAAGTGAGTCAGGGTATTCAGCTCTTGCGCTCTAAAAGGGACGGCCTTGTCTGTTCCCCGGTATCTGCCCTCGACCATGGGCAAGGCATCCCGGGACATGATGGCTATCGAGCCTTGCTCGTTGATTTTTTGAAAGTAGGTGAGATGCTCCGTCTTGATGCTTGACGGTGTCAGTGATTCCCTACTCTTGCTCAGCTCCGTCATGATGGTGGCCTTGTTAGCTGGCTCCGAAATTTTGGATTTCCCCTTGCCCTGGTACTCGGGCAAAATGACATTATGTTTTCGCAAGTGGTGCGCAAAAGCTCTGTCGTACATGGACGATTTTTCACTGGGAAGCTTGGCCTTTATCGATGGGATTTTTCCATAGCCCGGCCCAGCTGCCATGACTATTTCTGCGGCGACCGTCTCGGGAGATCCCGTCTCGCCGCCCTAATTCCCAAGCAACGCGTTAGCCGACTGCCTGGTTGCGCCCAATGGGATTCAACCTACTTACACATCTCAGGAAGCTCAGGTCCGGCCCTCCCCCCCGGCAAAACTGCTTCAACAAAACTTGGCGCCTCGAGGGTTTTATTGCCTCGGGATTGGCATTTTGCTTCTTCTTCCTCAACAATTCGGTTCTTTTTTCCAGCGTTCGCTCGTTGAATTCGCGTAACACGACTTGGGACAGAGGAGGCTGGTCGAGGTCATCCCAAAACGCGGCGGGCCGCTTCTTGCGATATTTTGGCTGTATTGGTACGTGGTATTCCCTCTTGCGAGGTTTTCTGATCTTGAGCATCGGCATGTTAGTATACAGCAGCTTCTCTGCATCGATGCCTTGCCATACGTCTTTGCCGCTTGCACAGCGCAAACAAAGGCCAGAAAACGAAGTGCGCCCTCGCTCGCCGAAATGGACGCATCATGAGGGCCTTTTTGAGGCTTCCTGCTCAACACATGGCCAGAGAGACGAGACAAAGATGGTGTTGTATTCCATTGAGTTGTTTGAGGCATTGTTGCAAAGTCATGGTGGATGCCCAGAGGCAGTTTCATTCACATGCAATTGGAATATACCAAGCCTCATTGACAAGTCGTGTCTTTTCAGGAACGGCCAATGCGTGTGGCGCGTGCTTTGTTTCTTTGACACTTGCCAACAATCAAAGGCGTGCTGCACCTTGCTTGATGCAAATACTTGAACAACAGCACGCGCGACACACTACCAAGAGATTTACAGGGAAAAGCAAGAGATTTAAGTCATGTAATAATATTTCTTATCAATCTGATATTTATTGTTAAAAAAAATTGCCGACTGACAAGAGCAAATGCAGCCATGTACAAAAGTTGATGGTTTGGGTTGACAAACCAATTACATACACGGTCAACAAGAGCCTTGTCCCAAACAAACTCGAGGTTCGCAGCTGAGGCTGAACAAAAGGTACTATCAAGGATTCCAAGGCCTCAGAGATCGCAAAGACATGAGAAAACCTTTGAGATTGTCCAGAGCCGGCGCCCCTGCACCATTACTCATGTCCCAAAAAAGATCTAGTTTGCGCAAAGGGTAAGAGTAATGTCGCTGTTGGCACCACAGTTCTTGACCTGGCTGCCAGCCGGGGGAGTGCCGTTGGGCCAGGTAATGACGGGGCAGGTCCTGTCGGTGCTGGCCTCGACGAGCTTGTTTCCGGCAAAGGCGTCACCAAAGACGTCGCTGAGATCGTAGAAGACGCGGTCACCCGAGAGCGAGTAGGCATAAATGGTCTGAGGGCTGCCGTTGTACAGGCCATCGGGCTGGCGCGTGATCTTGAGGGCGCGGCCGCCGGTGCGAGGGTCGGCGGTAAAGACCTCGCTGTAGGAGCCACCACGGGGTGAGAGGGTATGGGGATCCGAGATGTAGCTGCCGACGGACCAGAGAGTGACGGGGAAGCCGCAGTTGTTGACGACGCGGGCGTTGCCAACGGCCTCGGAGAAGCCAGCCAGAGCGGTGGCAATGGTGAAGATGGTGAGCTTGAGCATGATGAAGGCTTTGAAGTGAATTATACGTTGAATGAGAATGATGAGATGGAGATGAGTTTTAATCAGAGACTTGGTGTGATTCAAGGTGGCTTTATATATCCACGAGCAAGGCGCTGGGGCTGACGGCACTCGACCCCATGGGCATCTAGATGGTGAATAATCATGCTCGAGGCGAGAGGGAGCGAGACGCGAATCAATGGCCCCGTGATGCTGACCACGTAGTCCGAGGCCAAGGGATCAACAGGGCTCGTATAGAGCTGTGGCCGGGCAACCAACATGAACGAGGCCGTATCCAACAGCAATATCCAAACGCCATGGCGATGCAACGATACGTACAGGCAATACATTAGTTGCAAGGCCTATGCTATACGAGTCCGACGGGCGCCATCAGCACTTGGTTGAGCGTGTCAGCTTTTGGGCCCTGGTGGCCAATCCGAGATGACGTCTACGGCGCCATAGTCATTCAGCAGTCCATGTCAGCCAGGTTGCGTGACTTGCTTGAGCTGGTGAAGGGCCGTCAGCCCCGATGCAGCCATTGCCCGATATATTGGTGAGAATAACAGCACGGGTAGGCTATTCGTCGCTAGACCCCTGGTAGGAGCAAGGCTCGGCGAGTAGGCAATCTTGCTCAGGGTCAAGAGACGCGGCAAATGGCTTCCGTTTTGCCTAGAGTCTGCCGTCCTTTCTTGGTTCGGCCTCTTTGTTTTCTTGGTTCCGGGCGGCAGCGGACTTTACCAGTCACTGAGCACAGGACTGAGTCACCGAGGGCACAACAAGAGAAATCATGAGGCCTCTGCGTCATCAACGGCACGGCACAGAGCAAGCTGCCACGGTGAAGGACTGACTACATGACGAATAGTCTTTACGGCTGTGAGCAACTCTGGGTATTGTCCGGCGTGCTGGAGCCTCATGCTGACCTCCCGCACCCTCACAGCCCTGGCGCAAGGCTTCCGTGCTCTCGACGCCCTCTTGCTGCGGATGCCAAGGGCCTCGTGAGCTTCCAGACCCGTCAACAATCCCAGGGAATTCGGATACTTGACGCGCGTGACATGCCATGATGCGGCAGTGCTGAGCATGTCGAGCTGAAGTGTGAGTGGTTTTGCCACGAGAGTTTCTGCGCACGTCCGGTATGCCTTGGGACTCTATCGAGGGTGTGCTGGAATGTTTGGGTCCAAGTGTTGGCCAAGCTTTTTTTTTTTTTTTTGCCGCTCGAGGTCAAAGTTCCGAAGCGAGTTGCCGAGGGTGCTGATCCCTCGGCTTTGACGGCGGCGTGCAACATGGCCAAGTGCTTACAAAGAAAAAGCTGGCACAGTTTGAAAGAGAAAACAGACGATGGAGAAGAGAGCAGAGTCAAAAAATTGTGACGCTGGCAAGACTTTGCAGACTTGGCACTTGCAGTCGCGTCAGACACCAAACGACATGAACAAGGACGTCATATAGCAGCGGCCATTTTTAGAGAACTCATGCCAGTCGGATCGGAGCCGAATATGCACAAGGAGGGTCAAGGGTGCATCGGACACGTGGTGGTAGCATTGGTGGCGTGGCATTGGCCGTATACGACGCATACACATGCTGACGTGGACGAGCAGTTCGTCTGCATACGAAAACTGTCACCTCATGAGATGGATTAATGCATTAAAGTTCCTTGCAAAGACAAGGTCGAGCAACCGCTATCTGCGCCAAACAAAGAGTCCATCAGAAAAAAAATGTCATTGTATCGCTGGTACATACTATTACATGGCCCATGACACGTCGTAAAGATGTTTAAAAGAAAAGGCGGCTTTATATGCAGATAAAAAAAAGATTGATGCAATAGCCACTGGGACATGGGAGAAAAGACAAACGCGCCCAATAAGAACAGGCTACCACGTCTCGGGCCCAATGGGCTGGGTGACGTTGGGGATGAATTGTCGCGTGACGGCGGTGCCGTTAAAGTCGAGCGTGTTTTGCCAGACGCGAGTCCCCCACCAGTCGGGAAAGTTGGACTCGCTGAGGCCCAGTGCGAGGCCGACAATGACGGTGCAAAAGGCGGTGCCAATGTCGAGGGCGCCAGAGGTGACGTAGTTGTAGCGGGCTGAAGAGCCGTGTCAGCAAAAAAGGCCAAAAGAGGAAGCAAGGCGAGACGTTGAGGGGACCAAGATGAAGACGGCAGAGTAACAGGAACAAAGTAGACGAGGAGACAACACTGTGCGTGAAATGATATAAAAGACGTGTAAAAATGTAAGGAGGAGGAAAAAAAAAAGAGACAGGAGAATGTGGATGTGAAAAGACAGAAAAGTGGAAGCAGTCAGGGACAAACGTACACCACCATCCAAAGAAGCGCCTCTTGATGAAGCCGTTGAACAAGAAGCCGATAATGACCCATTGCCAGAGAAAGTAGAGAGTGGCCGGAGGGATCTGGCCGGCCGCTCCAAACATGGCTGGGCTGACAATGTACCGAGCCCAGCTGCGGGGATAACGCCGGGCAACCAAGTATTGCACAACGGGCACGGAAAAGCCAAGGAGCCAGAACCAATTGGTCCAGGAGAAGCTAGAGGACGAGGTGAGTCAGTATATGCGTGGCAAGAATGGTTGAGTCTGCTTGACATGTGAATGTATAGCAAAATGTATGCATGTGTAGACTCTACCCCCGAGTGACTCTACCTCCCAAGTGACTCTATCTCCCAAGTGACTCTACACTCGAGTGTAACGAGGGGACTCCAAAAAAGCAAGGAAAAAAAAAGAAAACTAGTTGCACTTACACTGCGCCGGCGCCAAAGACGCGTTTTGGCCCAACCAGGCCCCAGATGACGCTGGCGTTGAAAAAAGTGCGCGCTCCGGGACAAGTCAGTCCCTGGGTCTGCTCCTTTGTGCAAATACCGTCGATATTGCCACGCAAGAAATTATACGTGGCAATCTGCACAAAGGACAGCCAGACGACGGCAAAGGCTTGGGCGGCAAACATGCTCCGCGGCGGAATCTTCATGTAGTGGCCAACCTTCATATCCGAAATATAGGTTAGGCCGTTGAAGGAGAGCATATACCCCCAGCTCTTAAAGAGCATCATGGCCACGGGCCGCCCCGGGAGCATGTAGCCGATAATCATTTCCGTGATGACGTTGAGCCCCGTCTGCTGGTTGGTAATGGCCTGCACCATGCCAATGGGCACAAAGAAGATGACGCCAATAAGGATGCAAATAATATAGGCCCACCACGGCAGGTGCGTCTGCCATACCTGGCTGGCAATCATGCCAAAGGCAAAGCTAACGATGAAGATGCTAGCAAACCACCACTCGGGGGCCTCTTTATACTTTCTCATGAGCTTGAGATGCACGTCGGGTTCCTCGTACTTGGAATCCCAGATGCGGCCCCAGACATCGGAGCCGTAAAAGAGGGCAACGTGGGTAATAGTGGCAATAAGCGTGGCAAAGGAAAGGCCGTACGACATGGAAAAGGTGGCGCCGAGCAGAATGGGCGAGTATTCCTTGTAGGCGGTTTCGTTGATCTGGAAGTCGGGCGTCAGGATACGCTTGGTGTCGTACTCTTGGGCAAAGCGGTCGAAATTGTTATTGGCGCTGATGGGCAGATATCTATAAAACTCTGGCCCTCCATACGCCAGCCCAATGGCTCCCAGCGTGGCCAGCAGCAGGCCGGCCGCCACGTTTACAATGGCAAAGGCAGGCGTCTGCAGCGGACTGCCCAAAAAGGCCGTGACGCTGGCCCAGTCAAAGGAAACGGGTATGAGCCCGAGCCCCGTGTTGCCGCCCAGCACCTGGTTGACAAGGACGTTGCGCGGTGCAATCCACGTGGCGAACATGAAGTAGCTCAAAAAGGGCGCAATGACGAGCGGGAACCATTCCCAGACAAATGTGACGCAGGCAATGGCGAGGAAGAGGCTATATCGCCCAATCCGCCAGCCGTTTGTTTGCGACGGATCAGAGGGGCGGTGGTCGTGGAGAGAATACATGACGGTGCAGGTGATGAGTGTCGCCGGCCAGACCATGGACGACGGCCAGACGAGGAAGCGGCGCGCGATGCCCGCGATGCCAAAGCCCATGGCCTGCGTGGAGAGCATGAGCAGGATCTGGAAGCCCCATCTAGTGCAAGCTCGTCAGTTGATTGCCTCGGCCCGTAAGCCCCCCCCTTTTTTTTATCCTCTCGACTAACTTGAAGTTTTGCTTGTAAAAGATTTCTTGCGCAAGCAGAATATCAATCGAATAGCTAATCGACGATCCCGCAGCCGTCATCATGGTTATAATGGTGTGCTCCTTGAGGTTAAACGGCCCCGGGTTGAGCTCAAAGGTCCGGCCCAAGAGGGTAAAGGTTGCTGCGGGCATATATTTCGCCCACGCGCAGCCAATGCTACAAGCTCAAGTCAGCTCATGTCCCCGATGCCGAGAGTGAATACTCTCGCCAGTGAATACTCTTGTACACACGGATATGCAATCAGCTGCACCACGGTTGACGATATGGAAATGGGCGTGCGCCGCAGACTGAGCAGAATGTTGCACGCTGCCACAATGGTGCACAAGACGGCGCCAATGGTCCACGCGCGAATCGTATTGATGGGCATGTCAATGTCAATGGGCGGCACCTAGAATCCCGCACGCCTCGTCAGAATACTCTTTGCCCATTGTCAACCACTAGCAAGCAGCACTCTTCCTTGAGCGGCTACCCCAAAAAAAAGGAAAAAAAAAAAAAAACACCACGCGCCACATCTACTCACCGAAGCGCGCACTTCAGCGTACGGCGAGTCCTCCTGAATCAGCGTCTCGTCAATGGCCGCCTCCTTGTCGCCATCGCCAGTCACGAGCGCATCGTCAATCTTGTCCAGCTTGCTGCTATCCAAAAAGGGATCCCATTTGTGCTGCTTGCGGAAGCGCCGCAGCTCTGGCGCGGGCGTCACTTCGGCGCCAGTGCTAATGGCACTCACGGGCGGCGTCGTCTCGACATCGGCCTCGGTTGACCGAAAGGCCAACTTGTCTCTCAGCCCCATGGCGCTTGCGGCGAGCTGTTGCAGCCCTCTAAGAGATAAGGAGGGGGAGGAAGGAAAACAACAAAAAAGAAAAACAAAGAAAACAAAAAAAGAAGCCTTGGTCTAAGCCAGTAGAGCTAGACAAGCAACTACAGAATATGGAGAGAGGTGAGAAGCAAGACAAAAAAGAAGGAAAATAAAACTACGAGAACATCAAGGAGAAAAAGGAGGAGCAAGGTAGGATATGAAGTAACCAGACACACACCTACCCTCCACATCGCCAGAACCGAGGCAGCCCAACATGGTTGAAACCAGCTACCCTCTTGCACCAACTTACTCCAGCATGGCAATAACGATAAAAAAAAAAAAAAAAAAACGGGGGCTCCTGCGGCTTTGCCGTACTGCCGGAGAGTGGCGGGATGCTGAGCTTGTCCCAGGGCCGGTGCTCGGCCTGGGCGAGCGGCAGGGTCCAAGTGTATATCACGGACTTTTTCGCAATCTCTACAACAAAGTCACCCTTTTTTTTCGCGATCAGACGGAGCCTTGCTGATAGCTGTTTCGTCTTTTTTTTTTTTCTTCCCTTGTTCCTCTTTTTCTTTTTTTCTTTTCTTCTTCCTTTCGGACCAATTCTATATCCGTGGCTAGCGCGACAAGCAACAAGGGGTGGTTGGTGGGCGCAGCCGAGATAAACCTTGACAAGCGCCCCTCCTCGGCTTGACGATCTGCAGCCAGGATTTCCCGGGGGGTTGGGCAGCAGCAGCAGCAGCGAGAGAATTAAAAAAAAAAAAAAAAAAGCCTCCAACATTTTGGGTTGCGTGTTTCGCGCTTGACCGATGGGGTGGGTGTCGTGACCTGAATTAGCGGGGACTCAAGTCTGGCCCCTTTGCTTGGCTCAACGCCGGCAAATAGACTATTTTTCTTCTTTTGTATTCTTCTTTTTTCCCTTTTTTTTTTCTTTTTTTCTTTTGAAAAGGATCAATGGAAAAAGGTTATTCGGGCATCCTCAACAACGGCCCCGGTGGCTCATGTCGAAAACAAGGTTTACCCGTCATGGACTTTTTGTACCGGTCCTTTGAAAAGACACAAGACTCGAATGATGTACTAGTCCATGATTCCAAGTCTTTGCCTGACGAAGAATATAGGCCCTTTTCCTTGGAATGGTCTTTTGGCCGCGGCCCCGTTGCTTTTCCGCGCCGGCTTGACACAAAGGACAGCGCAAGAGAAACAAGGGAAAAAAGCTAGATTCAAATCTCGGCAAATAAAGATTGGTCAGGGGGATATATCTGCGGGGAGGGCCCAGCTGCTCCTTCTTGTCAGCAGGGCCCCTACATTCCCTCCCCCCCCCCAATTCTCCACACGCACTGCAACCCCCTCGTTCAAAAGACAACTTGTCCCCCCTTTTTTTCTCTTCTTTCTAGTTGCCCCTCCTTGCTTGTCTCCTGGTTCTAGACACGGACTAGGCGCTAGTGGCAAGGTACGCCTCTGTGCTCTCTCGCTCTCCCGCCCCTAGGCTCTAGGCCGGTTTGGGGCGCACAGCAGGGCAACAAGGCGTTATCATACATCAGACTACTAGCGGTAACCACCGCCTCGCGTCTCCCGCTTGACAGGGCAAGTATGTACTCGTTATCGCCGGGACACTCGTCATTCAACGCCCTTTGCCCCCAACGCCAATCAAGACAAAACCCATCTTGTCTGAAGAATGCTTCAAGACGAACAGGAAAAATGCATTGGCAAGTAAATCCTCCCTCGCATAAAATTCTCTGCAAAATAGAAGAATAAAAATGACAACAAAAGGGCGCTGGGCATGACGCCCCCTCGCATATAAGTCATGCATTCTTCTCTTGCCCCCCCTCCTTGTAAACAATACGAATGGTTTTGGAAGCAAGGGGAGGGCGTGGTAAGAAGAAAAGAAATAAAAAAAAAGCTGCAGCCCAATTCGTCGGCTTCGTGTTTGTGGCCTAATGAGACGAATTGGATTTATCCCTACACTCTTGGCCCTGGGTCGTACGAGGCAGCCGAGCCGACGCTTGTAAAACAAGTCGGAGCAGCAGGGCACCGCGACAAGACAATCTGCTGCACTTCGGAGCCGGATGCATCCACTACTCCTTGTTGGTGGATTTGCAAGTCTGGATACAAGTAATAATGCCCTTGAGCATTATGCTCCATTCACATCATAGAGGTGTTGGTGAAAGTAATCGGAGGCATTTTTTCTTTGTCTTGTTTTCTTTAGGGGCGCAAGGTTTAGCAAGTGCGACGCTGTAGAGTTTGTCTTTTTACAGATTTTCCAGATGTTCAAATAGTGCACGCACGTCATTCATGAGTATAGAGGACATGATGCAGAAATCTCGTTTTATAACATCTACTACATCATTAAACATGCCACAATAAGCGTAGTCAAGAGTCTAAATGTCTTTTTATCAAAATAAAAGAAGAGAAAAAGAAGAGAAAAAGAAAAGCAAAAAAAAGGGAAAAAAAAAACTTAAGAAATAGATGCCTCTGTAGCATATATTACACATTTTTTTTCCTCCTCCTTTAATGGCGTCAAATCATCACAGTGCCATGATTACAGCGCCCAGGGCAAATGCAAAATACGCACCCAGCGGCTGCTTTGCAGCGCCACCCAACAAAAGTGGCGTTGTCGCGACGCGCCCGCCTGCAGCCACGCACTCTGGCCCCAGACACGGCGGCGCCGGCTTGTTGGGCAGGGTGGTGGCGTTTTGCGCCGTCTTGGCAAGTCTTAGTCTGACGGACTGAATTACCGTGACGCGTTGCCGCGCCGAGGCGGAGAGCGGTGCAGAGTGGGAGTCTGCGTCTGGGCTGGAGGCGGCAGATAGGTCGGAGGGGGAGTCTTTGAGGTCGGCGGCAGAAGCAGGCGTTGGGGGCTGCGACTCTATAGACGAGGGGAGATTGTCGTCGTCGTGCTGCAGAGACGAGGGTAGATTATCGTCGTCGTGCTGCTGCAGAGACGAGGGCACATTGTCGTCTTGTGGCAGAGGCGAGGAATCGACATCATCGTGTTGCAGAGACGAATCAACAGCGTCGTCAAGAGGCTTCCCAAGCGCAGACGAGGCTTGCGGGGAGGAATCGTCGTGGTTGGCAGAGGAAGCGCCGTGGCTGGTTGGGCACTGGGGCTTGACGCCGGGAGCGGCCGAAGGGGCCTGGCTGGCTGGCCCGCGCTGGTTGGCCGACGTGGGGGTGTCGGCGTCGTGCGGAGATGAGGATTGGGGGCTGTTGCCTTGGCCGTGAATGGCGATTCTAATGCCGGGCGGGGTGGGCTTGTTGCCGCCGCTGACGTTGTTGGGCGTCGAGTCGGGATTGCTCTGGGGGGAAAGGGGGTTGTTGGTGGATGCTGGAGTGCCGAGAGGACTGGAGCCACGGTCTGCAGAGCCGGGAGTGCTGTTGGGGATAGAGTCGTCGTCTCTAGAGCCTGAGGGGCTAGAGTCTTGGGTTCCAGAGTTGAGAGCGCCATGAGGCTTCGAGTCGTCGTCTTCCGAGCCTGAGGTGCCATGGGGACTAGAATCTTGGGTTCCAGAGTTGAGAGTGCCATGGGGCTTCGAGCCATCGTCTCCCGAGCTTGGAGCGTCACCAGATCCAGACTCTGGGCCAGACACAGCCCCCTCGACTCCCGGCTTGACCCCTGTGCCATCAAGACCACTATTGGCGCCCTGGTGCGTAAAATCATCACCAGCCTCGCCCTCTTGGACACGACACAACAAGCCCCGAGGACACTGGCACATTCCCCCCCTCGAGCAGACAACAATGACGCGCAAGTTAACCACTAGCACCTTGATGACGACTCCCCGAATAGCCGTGGCCTGGGGCTCCACGAGCCGCGTCTCTGCCGGCACGACGCTCGTCTTGGTCACCACGTCTTTGCAGTCAATGACTGACGGCGGGCACTGCGTAATGGTAATGACAGTCGTCGACTCTACAATGCTCGTCGACGCAGATTCATCCTTGGGGTCAAAGGGCTTGGCAGCAGGGGTAACGGCTGGGTCAATGGGTGCAGAGCTGGAATCCTCGTTGCCAGTTTTCAGTTGTGAGGTTGAGCTTGCGTCTTCTGTCGGCACGGTGGATGAGGGCATCGTCGTTGTGGAATTGCTCAGGGGCACGCGAGAAGTAGGGATGCGGAGGGGCAGCGACGTTGCGGGGCGCGAGGCGAGCGACTCGGGCTTGGATGTGGCGACTAAGGAGGTGGGCTTGATGCTTGCGGGCTTGAATGCCGATGTAGCAACAATGCTCGAGGGCTCCGAGGTTGATTCAGCAACAATGCTCGAGGGCTCCGAGGTTGATTCAGCAGCAGCAATATTCGACGGCTCCAAGGTTGATTCAGCAACAATGCTCGAGGGCTTTGATGTTGATGCAGGAATACTGCTCGAGGGCTCCAAGGTTGATTCAGCAGCAATGCTAGAGGGCTCTGATGTCAAAGCAGGAATACTGCTCGACGGCTCCTCCAAGGTTGATTCAGGAATACTGCTAGAGGGCTTTGATGTCGAAGCAGGAATACTGCTCGACGGCTCTGATGTTGATTCAGCAGCAATGCTCGAGGGCTTTGATGTCAAAGCAGGAATACTGCTCGACGGCTCCTCCAAGGTTGATTCAGGAATACTGCTCGAGGGCTCCGAGGTTGACTCAGCAGCAGTGCTCGAGGGCTCCGAGGTTGATGCAGGAATACTGCTAGACGTCGTCGTCGTCGTCGTCGACTCGCTAGACGAGCTCAACGTCAAACTCGTCAACGCCCTCGGCGGCTTGGACATGGAATTCAACACGGTGCTGCTCACGGGCGCCGCCTCCAAATTCCTTGCAATATTCTCATACTGCGAATCCGGATAGCTCAGCCAATTCTCACTCGCCTCCAGCGTCCCCAGCTCCCGTCTACTCCGCGCAATCAAGGAGCCCTCGCCCGTCTTATCCCCCGCCGCCTCCCAGAAAAACGTGCCGCCCAGCTTCTTCCCCTTGGCCCACTCCACCTTTGTCGACAGCGTCTCTGGCGACTCAAAGGTGACAAACTCCCCCGTAGCGGCATCGTGGGTATACGCTCCCACCTGCGCCGCGTCCACCTGCACGGGCAGCCCGTTGCGAGGCAGCGCCGCATAGACATATGTCCCTGCCTCGTAGCTCCCCTCGGCGGCATTCTGCTGATTCTTCATGTGTGTGTTGGTCGGGCCCGCCAGCCCAGTGGTGTTTTGAAAGGTGCGGCCGTAGAGCGGCATCCCCAGCACCAGCTTGTCGGGCGCAACTCCTGCTCCGACATAGGCCGTAATGGCAGACTCGACGGCCGCATAATCGTCCCACGAGCCCTGGGGGCGCAGCAGGTTGGCATTGTGCACCACCTCGCCGGGATCGCCTGCCGCATAGTCGTACGCCATGACGTGCAGCCGGTCCAGCACCTCGTTGAGCTGCTTGCCGTAGTCCTTGACGTGCCGGTACCACCACCACGAGCCGCCCATGGCTGCCGTGAGCAAAAAGTGGTGGTTGTTGTGCGTGCTGCCATAGGCGTCGAGCTCCCGGCGCAAGTCTTGCAGCATGGCGATAAAGTCAGGCACTTGGTTGGGCTCGCTTTGTCCTGGTTCAGGGCCTTGCGGATACTCCCAGTCAATGTCGATGCCGTCAAACCCGTAGTCGCGCATCATTTCCACCGCCGTCTTGGCAAAGTTTTTTCTCTTGACCGGGTCCGCCGCCATTTTGGGAAAGTCGTCTGCGTGTGAAGGCTGCGGCCATCCGCCAATCGCCAGCAGCACCTTGAAGTGCCGGTTCTGCTTCTTGAGCTTGTAGAGCTGCTTGACGTGCCCATAGGCATTGTTTCCCGCCTCACTTGCTGCAACACCCACGTTAGTATCAACACGTATAATATTACAACCACCACTTTACCTACCGTCATCGCCATCATAGATATCCTTGACATCCGAACTTGGATCCTGTGGATACCTACTCCCATTAGCCTTTTAGCCACAAGACTCGCAACTCTTCAAAACTCTTACACTCTGCCATCACTTGGATCTACTTGCGCAAACGAGTAGGCCACGTGTGTGAGGTCTCCAGCCGGCAGCTTTGAAGCCGGATATCGATCCTTTGTCCTGCCCAACGCGTCAGCAACTCCCCCCTTCCGCCTTGTCAATCTCAGCGCCGCTGCTCACTCACCACCACGCAAAGTACGCCATGTTGACATATTCGCCCGCCGCGCGCCTATCAATCGCCGCCTCGGCCCTCTGTGGCGAATATCGAACCGCCGTGGCTAGGCCCAAACTGGCCTGGGCGATGGCGAGTGCCGCCACCGACCACCCAACAACCAGCATGTTTTAGAGAGAGAGAGAGATCCAACGAGTGACAATGGCCAACAGGCCTGGTTTCAAAAAAACAAAAAAACAAGGAAAAAAAGGAAAAAACGGGGGACGAGGAGAGAAAGGAGGGATATTCAACTTGTTTGTTAGCAGCTATTCTCAGGAAACGAGTGACGAGATTCTATCTACTAAAACAAGCAACTACACCAAAAGAGCGACTGAAACGACATAACGGTGCGAAACCCGGCAGGGAGAGCCCTCAGAAGAGCCGGCCATCTGCCTCTTTTAAAAGCACCTCTCACCGACCCCATAATACCCTTCCTCGTTGACAAACCTTGAACACGTCAGCTCAAAGCAGCAGGCGCAATCTCCCCTTTGCCTAGGACCGGGGCGGCGGGGGGGGAGAGGAACCCAAGTGAAGAAACGCAAAAAGTGGACAAGAGGCACGACGACACGCGCGATTCCATTCCTTTTTTTTTTTTTTTTTTTCGCCTTGTCTTCCTTGTCTGCTTTTGCCGGGAAACTCGCTTGCTCTCCCACCCCCCCCCCTTGTCCACTCATAGAACCGCCACTGACGAGATTTTATGCTCATGGAAAGGAATTAGGCCCGCTCGAGTTCCAGTGCCTGGCCTCTTGTCGCATGATTTTGGCCTTGGCGCGCCAATAGTTGTTGATATGCGGCGGGTAGTATCGTCTCCATTGTTCCACTCCTTTTTTTTCTTGCTCTGCCCTTTTCCCGCATGCAGCGGCACAAGGAATATATCCCCGAGTATATAGCAAAGATATGAAAAAAAAAAAAATGTACTACTAACCAGGAAAAGAGAAATCAAGTCTTGTACTTGTTCATCCCTCCAAGAGTCGGACGTTTAAGCATCAAGGGTGAAAAGGGCGCACAGATCCGAGTCATGGATCCTTCTTTGCTTTTTTGGCTTACGTACATAGATTCACCTGTCACTCTCAAGTGCCGTTTATGCCGCCACTACAAAGGGAAATGAACCGTCTTCTATTATATGCGCCGCCCTATAGGGAACAAGTATTCTTGGCCAATCATTACTCTTCCTACTCGTCCTTGTCATCCAGCCTAATTTCACCATGTTTATGCACGTCATTTGCTGCACTTTTTTTTGTTGTTTTTTCCTTTTTCTTCTTGCTTCTTGTCTTTTTTTCTCTTGTCACTTCACACACAGGGTTTCGCTCTCCCTTGGCTTAAAAAGCCACGGGGCATAAAACATGCGTGCCAGCCTCATTTCAACCCGTCTTCTTGCCGGCCCGGAGCCCTGTCTCTCTCTGCCAAACTTTGCAATGTCCCCCCCCACTGTCTCTTGTGTGCAACACTTTCGAGTCAACAAGGACAATCCTTATTCTGTGACATGACTGCAACCCAGAACCTACTCTTGTGTGTCCTAAAACGCCAAGATTACTCTCATTCACCAAGCAAACCCGTCATACCCGTTCCTCTCGCTTCTTATTTTTTTCTTTTTTTAAAAAACTCTTCTTCTTTCCCGCCTTTTTCCCCTCTTCAAAAAATGTTTCTACCTCGCCGTCGCACATCACTGACTTGTTTGCGCCGCACTTGAAACATGCCAAGGACCTTGACGGCAGGTCCCCTCGCTATATCTCTGCTCGATCGATATGCATAGCGCGGCTAGATTGAAATGAGATATAAGCCATCTTCGTCCCGTCATATCCGCGTGCGTCCGAGTCCAATCCATCGGGGAACCTGTCCATGCATCTTCAGGTGCAAACAACGGCGCTTCATGCCCCGAGTCACCAACCCCCCCCCACAATTGCTTCTTTGGGGGCTATATTGGGCCTCTTTTCTTTTTTTTTTCTCGCTCAGTCTCGTGAATCGCTTCAAGTCTCCATCGCCATAACCTTGGGGCCCATAACTTGTCGCCACAGCCTCAAAGCCAAGAGCTGTCACCACAGCCTCGCAACCCCGACTGATTTGCAGGAGCCAACACTATTTTTACTGTCCAAGCTTCAAGGTGTCATCTGATGTAAATCGCCAACTCCTTTTTTTTTCTTTTTTCTTTTTTGCAGCCAAAAGCTTGATTGTCCATCCTGTGACCAAGGTCCCGCTGTAACAATGGCTTATGCCATTTTAAAAATAGCTTTTTCCTTCTTCCCATTTTGCTTCTTGAGCTCGGGTAGCCGTTCCCACGTAGGATCCAGCCATGCCGACAATCCGTGCGTGGACGGAGCCGGAAACGGCTTTTTATTCCCCCCATTGATAATAGTACTAGTCACAGGAGAAGCAAACAACGACACCCGCAAGGACCAAGAAACCAAAAAAAAAAAAAGTCTAGACTATCAAACAACATAGCGACTAGCTCCTTCTCGCCAAGACGACTCGTCGCTTAGCGCGGCATCCCATCCCAGTGACTTGGTAACCGCGTCGGAGACTCTTCCAGCGCGCTGCCCCGGGACCGTGTAATCCATTCTTGTTGAAAATTCTTTTTTTTTCTCTTCGATCCCCTGCTTACTCGCTCCTTCCATAACTTCCTCTTGATGCTTGCTTCGTGTTTTTTTTTTGTTTTTAAGCATTTTAGCCTGGTGACCTTGTTACTCACCAAACTACGCTGCCCTTTCATCACCACCACCCCCGAGACGAGCGCCAAGTTTTGTAGACAATGGGCTGCCCGAGCATATTTAAGCACGCGGCCAGCCGTCCATTTACATCGAGGTTGCTTTCATGTTGCAACAAAGCCAAAGCCGGCTTGTGACGTACCTGCATTCCATTTACAACTCTGCCTCTGGTAACCCCCCCGTTGGCTGAGACTGAGGCTTGGCCAACGTCACTTGAAGCAACGGCAAAGAAATATTAGGCGCCTCCCGAGGCGACAAGAAACATGGCTTGGTTGAGTAAATTCGCAGCCACAGTTATAATCTTGCTGGCCCCCGCGGCGGCCTTGAACTACTCTGCCGTGTACCACGGCTGGATGCATTCTTGTGAAGATGCACCCATCAAGATACGCATTGGAAATGGTGGCGCCGGCCAAAGCGGCCTCATCCAAGGTGCCATTGCCCACCAAACCTTTATCCTCTTTTCCCCTCTTTTTTTGAGATTGCTTTCTAAAAAAAAACAATCTTTTTTTTTTTTTAAAAAAAAGAATGAAGCAGAAAGAGATTCGCCAAACTAACACGCCTCGTCTCTCCAGCTCTGGCAGACACCTTTATCCAATTCTGCCTCGTCCGCGGCATCGAACCCTTTAGAATAGCATGGTATGAGAGCGATACCACCTACAGCCTCGCCAGCCTCAAGACTGGCGACATTGACGTGGCCATTACATACAACCGCTTTGCAGAGCACGAGGCCGTTAAACAAGGCTATGTCGACGATGATGCGCCCTTTTACATCTTCAACGACCACTTTCTCCTCGTTGGACCAAGAGCAAACCCCGCAAACCTATCACAAGATAACACTGTTGAAGAAATGTTTTCTGCAATTTTCCATGCCGCAGAGGGCGAGGAGACGATGCCTCCTGTGCGCTTCCTCAGCCGCTTTGACAAGTCGGCCACCAACATTCTAGAATCCAATTTCTGGATCAAGATTGGCCAGGTATGCTTCCTTGCCACCTCTCTCTCTCTCTCTCTCAAAAAAGCCCATCTTTTATTCCCCTATGTCGTCTCAACACGCCAGCCCCTTCAACCCTTGCCCATCTTATTCTCAGTCCCACCGAATTAATTTTCAATCAATAGGTGCCGTGGGCAAACACCCCCTCTCCATGGTATCACCAATTCAGCGCCTTTCCCAGAGAAGCCCTCATCCACGCCATTGAATACGAAGAATACACCCTCACCGACCGCGGCACCTTTCTCTCTCTTCCACGTTATCTCCGCAACAGCATCACTGTCTTCAAGGCCGGCACCGACGACGGCAACGACCCTCTCCTCAACGCCGCTTACTTGTCTGTCGGCACACGGGCGCAAAACGTGTCCTTGGCTAGATTTTTTGGCAGATGGACAATGCATCCCAATGGCCAGACTGTTATCAAGCACTTTGGAAAGGGTGAAGAACCACTTTATAGCGGTTCCCCCATTCGAACCCTAGATGAATTGGGGAGGATGTAGACATGACGTTATGCTTTGCAAGCATTCCTGACTGTGGCGAGCAACGTTCAAGACAAACTGCATGGCGCTATACACAACATCTCAAGGTCAAATAGATACAAATGCTCTTCGGTAACATGATGCACCACTTTCATCAAGTAAAAAGTAAAAATCTGTCAAAAAAATCCCAAGCCTCCCATTACAGTCCTTGTCATTTCCAGTCATGCCACCACGGCCACCAAAGGCTGATGCGTCGTGACTAGTCTCCACCTCAAAGGGTAGCCTACCAGAGAACCGAGGCTAGGATAACGGCATGGCTGACCACCCTTCCCGCAACCTTGCCACTGCCGGCTCCTATTACCTTGCATCCATCACAGTCGCAGTCAGCGTCTCCAAGGCTATCGGTAATCGGTAATCGTTCCACGCTTTCCCCTCACACCTTGTTGGATCCCGCCATCCACTTTGACGCCCGTAAAACTCTCCTCTACTCGCCTCGCCTCGTCCTTGGCTCAGGGTATCCAAAGTGGAATAATACCAACTAGAGTAGTTTGACTATATTTTGCAACTATACTATACACCTTGTTTTTACGCTTGTTCGACTAGTATTTCTTACACCATTTGCTTCGCTTAATGGCAATGCAACTGCCTTGTTACACGTACGTCTTGTCATTGATAACGCTTTAGCTATTGCTTTATTCCAAAAAGCGACCTGTCTCGCTACACTGTTTGCCCCGTTGGCTCTGCAGCGTCGCAGACGTCACAGTATCTCAGCCTCGATGCTACACACCATGTTCCTCGCTGCACACCCTCTTGCTATCAAGCAAATAGTTTCTCGTCACCTTGACGTGGACACATTATTGTCACCACTACAGTAGCTGACCATACGGTATTAGGGTATACATAGTCAGCACACTGGCGAATATTGGCAATCACTACGTATTACGCGTTTTATCTAGACTAAATATAAACACGTGTGTATAAACATTGCTACACTGTATCCAAATCAGCCGCTTGTGGCTGGCCCGTCTGTCTTTTTCAGCCACACCTTGACTAAACACCTCCTGCATCAATAACTGCCCCTTTTGCATTTCCTTTATGAGTTTTTTTCTTTATCCCTCTTCTGCGCATCATGTTCCCCGCCCGTATCCAGCCAGCCCTTTGCATTCCTCACGATATAAAAGTAGCAGTTATAGCCATGGACAAGAAGTCTTTGCCACGTATTGGAATGAAACTGAAACGATCGGGTGGAGCACAAGGGTAATGATACCCCCTCACTGCCCAACATCCACGCTCCTTTTTAATCCACAGCTTCCTTGGCCTTTACTCGTCTAACCTTGGAGCTTACTTTACACTCCAACAAATCCTGCCAATGTGTCTACTCTCTTCGGCAACAAGCTGTGCAGGCGCAGAATTGTACCGCTCAAGAGCCATTGTTAATATATAGCTCGCTAAAGAGTTTCAAGCTGTCATGAGTCGCTTCCTTTGCAATGTGTGGGACCTTGGCCAAATTGGCCCAATCAATGACACGATTTATATTGTTGGGGCGACATGAGCTCAACTTTGCGCAGCATCATCGCTTCATACAAGCTTTGGATTGGCAGAAAGAGGTCATGCATGACACAGGAGCTTCGGCACGTCGCAAAGAGACTCAGCCATGGCAAAAGCTGTCGACACTATATTTTCATCCAAGAATTGGAACCCAACATTTCTCAATGACATTGCGCACGCTTTGCACGTCTGCCTCCTTGACCAGCTGGGCCAGACTGAATCGAGTTAGGTAGTCGACTCCCACATCGGTCAATACCAACGTGTTGGGTGAAATGATGTTGTATATTTGCCTCGGGACAGACGCAGGGTAGACTCTTCATGGCAAATACCAAGTGCCATGCTCCTGATGCGTGGTGCTGCACGTCGAGAATTGGTAGACCATGGTCTGTTGACAGGTATTTCGAGATCGTGGTACTTGCGACACCGTTTGGTGAGACCTGTCATAGGCCTTGCCCTGCGTAAAGAGCTTCGACCTGTGCCATGATAATGTCGGTCACATTGCTCGGAACTCTGTGGCTGGATTTGGCCTTGCTCTCTGGCTTTGGCACATTTGCCCGAGTTTGCATGTCTGTTTGTGTTAAAGGGTGGAGGCGTGGCTCTTGCTCTAGACGGTGTCGCTGGAGTTGCCCTGTCGTGCAGGGCTCTACTGACTTGGGCTCGCAGCGCCGGTCGTGTTGCAGTCAACGAGTGATGAAGAGGGCGAGTCGTCTAATAAACCGTCGTCAACGCTAGCGAAACGTAATATCTCTGGTTGCAGTTGCTGTTGGTTATGAAAGGGATATCACGCCGTCCTCTAGAGGGTGGTATGCTGTCGTATGTTTTCAGGTATGACGATCATCGTAGATAGTTTCCAGAGAGTGGTCCACGACAAGGTTTGCATGAGCCGCCACTGATGAGTAGCAGCAAATTGTCCCCTTTCCAGTGAAAAGACTGCCACATTTGTAACGTCAATGCTCTCTGTAAGTCCTGGCCAAGGTCCACAGGAGTATGGCTGAGATGGTGCAGCAGTAGACAACTTGAGCACGGCTGCCCCGTTTAGGTTCATGGCCGGATGGCTTTGGTCAACTCGGCGGCTGCAAGGGGGTTTGTCAAACCGTCGACAGTCGGTTTCATGAAAGCTCGTATACTACTCAAAATGGGCAGAGAAGCGGTCAAGGGCCATGTACCAGATTGGCTACCCGAGAGCTTTAAAAAAGGTCGACTAGCCGTCGTGTCTTTTCTAGGCCGCCTGCAAGCGCAGACAGCCACGCCTCAGAATGTCTTTTGCATGTTGCTGCATGACGGCTATCAGACTGTGGCTTTGTGGACTGAATATGGCATCATGATGTGCCTCGTATTAAGCGAGTCTTGCGACTGATGTTTTTGGTGCAGAGATTGGTTACTCTGGGCATCCAGCTTGGCAGGAAGGGTAGAAAGCGACAAAAGAAACAAGTTTAGAAGTGGTTTCAGCGTTGGGAATAGAGTTGTTTGCGATATCTTGGCCTTTTGTGCATAGCACGCGCAAGCACAATGCCATGGAGTGTGGGAAGCAGTCATGTTTTGTCCAAATTTGCCTCTGTGAGGGGGTAAATCTAGCTTGTGGGTGCGGGCACAGAATCTGGCCAATCATGGAGAGCCAATTGCGATGGCTATCTTTTGTGCTGGTACAGCGCTTAGTCATTAGCTGCAACGGTGATGAGGCCATTTGCCCCAACCTAGGCCGCTGGCTGGTAGCATCATCATGACCTTTTCAATGAGTATTCCCATTAACTAGCATTACTCTTCCACACGCTTTTTTATTTGCACACGCACGTTGACTTTATCTTGCTTACAATCCTGTTTGTATCCACCCGTGCCGTGTCAGTAGGAGTGGATCAACCAAGGGCTCATGTGGCCAGCATGAGAGAGCGACAGGGAAAAAAAGCAAAAGCAAGGCAGCTCTAGCACCTTGCAGCCTCGAGGTAACATGGACGGCAGTTGGAGACGAGACACATTACGGCAGACCAACGTCAGAGCATCATCACCCGCCCTGCTGCGCCATCGTCACCAGGTTTCTCGTACAAGGCTCTCGTACAGTCTCCCGCCCAAACTTGTCGCCCAAGTCTCGCCCAAGTCTCGCCCAAGTCTCTCGTACAAGTCTCTCGCATATACATACATACATGTCGAGGCAAGCCACAGCTCGTCTGCAGGGCGTAGCCAGTAGCGCGCGCAGCCGTCATGCATGGCCAAGCATCTCGTCATGGCCGGTACTGTGCGAGGAGCTGGGCCTGTGGCGACGGAGCCTTGTGTCTCACCCGTGATGCTCTTGTTGCCCAATTCTTGCAGGTTCCATGCATGCGCTCGTCGATGAGGGTGCTTGTCGTCGATGGCTGATGGCTGTGGCCCAGCTGCACCTTGCTACTTATACGTAGCCGTCTGCTCCTTTGCATCGCTGCTCGCTCTATTTTATTTCTGCTAGTCTGCAATCACGACTTGGCTGCTGTCATTTGCTGGTCTAATCTCGACCCGGCTACTTGTTTCCAGCTTGCCTCTGCTAAGCGCCCTCGAGCCTTGCTTGAGCTTGCATTCAACTGCTAGTCAACTACACTAAACCTCCTCTTTTTTTTTTCCGCACACACAGTCGGCGCCATGGGTTTGGCACGCGGAGGACTGCGCATGCTCGCCACGGCAAATCACTTCATGATATTCCTCTCGGCCCTCATCGTCACGGGTATCCTGTCCTACTTCTTGCACAAATTCCCCCAACGCAACACCCATCTCATCTTCCAAGAAGTCGTTGTAAGCTTATCCCGCTATCAAACTGAGCAGCAAATAGCCAACTGACGCCCATTTCAATAGGCCGTCATCACCTTCATCATCTACCTTGTTGGCACGGTTCTTCCCTTTATGGAAAACTACCATGGCCACATGGTGCCACTCAACATGATTCTATCCTACCTGTGGCTCACCTCCTTCATCTTTTCGGCTCAAGACTGGAGCGGCAATCGCTGCTATCCCACCTACCCAGCTGTGGGCCAATGCGGCAAGAAGCACACCGTCGAGGCCTTTAACTTTCTTGCCTTGTAAGTTTAGACAGATGACCTATTGGTCGAGAGACAAGTGGGCTGATTCAGATTCTGCAGCTTGTTCCTCCTTGCAAATGTCATTACCGAGGGTTTGATCTGGAGAGCACGCCGCACCGACGGCATCGTCACCAAGAACCATCACCACACCACGTCAACCACGGGACCACCTGTTGTCTAGTTGCAGTTGCGACAGACAACATGGCTAGGAGTCAAGTCTTGAAGTAATAGTATAGTTGGGAAGTCGCCAGATTAATGAATGTTGGGTTCAAGTTCTTCTCTCCCTCCTCTATCAGATACCATTTTGGGGGACACTTTTAGAAGCAAATATTTAATGCTGAACTATTATAACGCGTTTGTTGAGTCATTTCGGGACGTAATAATCAACCAGGATTATTATTAGTCATGGGGTATCACATCCCGACTGAATGTGCCAAGCATTATATAGTTGCGCCTAGTTCGCGCCTGGTGGTACAAGGGCAAGGTAGAGCTCAAAGAAATGTAAGTTGTTGATATTTTTCAGTGTTAGAAAAAACCTTTGTATACATGGTCGTAAAAATGTCATTTCTGCAGTTTGCAACTGACTAAACGAGTGTCAAGAACATCTCGACGCGCCTCCTCCGAAATCTCCTTGTACATGGGGGCGAATACATGTCGGCTAACCTTCAGACGGCAGTGACCCATTTGGCTGTCTAGTCTCTCCACCAGTCTCGGCTCCAGGTTCACCACCACCCTCCATGGGTGTCTCCATTTCGGCTCCTTCTTTGGCTCCTTCTTTGGCTCCTTCTTTGGCTGGTTCGGCACCATTTGCTGGCTCAGCACCGTTGGCTGGTTCGGCACCCTTTGCTGGCTCAGCACCGTTGGCAGGCTCGCCCTCCTTGGCTGGATCGGCTTTGGCTGGCTCGCCCCTGGTTGGTGCAGCAGAAGTAGCAGCTGGAGGTGCAACAACAGAAGTGGCAGCTGGAGGTGCCGCACTAGTAGGCGCCGGAGCAGTGGGCTCGCCACCACCACCGGGTTCCATGCCCTCTGGTGGCGCAGGCACAAAGGCAGCTGCCGCGACGGGAATCGTGCCAACCGTACCGCCGGAAACACCACCGGCGTCGACATTTTCCTTGGCCATTTGTGAAACCTTGGAGTATTGAACGATTTGATCCGAGGTTTGTCTGTTTATAGTCAGCACTACCGTACAAGACAAGTAGGATGAAAAACATGAACAAGAGATAAAAAAGACTTACGGGTTGATCACCATGACCTGGCCAATCTGGCAGTGAGGTCCAGTCGCACAGTAGAGAAACATGGGATCGATCTTGGTAACGGGCATGTTAAAGGTACCAACTTCGGTCTGTCCGTCCTTGAAGGGAATGTGTCCGCTGTGGACAGCTGTGGGATCCTTGTTTTGCAGTGGTTGGCATCCTTCGTCGGGGTTGCTTTGTGTCACGGTGTGATTGCCGTTGCTGAACTGGAACTGCACCACGTCGCCAATGTTGGCAAAGACCATATTAGGCACAAACAGGTCTTGCGGGCCTCCAACAACCACGGGGATGAGTCTATTGCTTCCTCGAGGGTGGATCAGGCTACTGGAGCGCACTGTTTGAGCAACAAGAGAAAATGTCAACCGCCGTGGTGCGTCCAACGAGTATAGTCAACGCGACTAGAGGGTCTTGACGCTGGGCACCAACCTCCAAGTGTCCTGTCCAAAGGCCTTACTCCAAACTGAGGCCAGGCAATGGCGAGTGTCGCCAGAGCGAGAGAGATGAGTAGCTGCATATTCGAGGTGCGGTAGTTTGACGTCATTCAACTTTGGCGATTTCGCCTCTTTTTTGTTTGATATTTACTTCGAACCAGTCGAATCAGTCCAAGAGCAGGAAACCTCGGCAAAGAATTAATAAGAAAGAGTCGGTCTTTGTAAGCGATCCCGTCACTAGAAGGAATAAAAGAACCTAAAAAAGGTTAAAGAGAGAACGAATCGAAAGGTAGGATACAGAGAGGGACAGAGAAGAGGCAAAGGAGGAAAGAAGGAATCTCTAGTCACTTTAGAGCCAGCTCCCTAGTACCAGTCCAAAGATATACACGAGAGAGAAAATGGGGACCAAGGCCCAACCCCACCATCTTGTGGCAAATATTGTCTATATAGCACAGCCATGCTCCATCCAGCCTTGCGCCGCGGTTGACTTTCTGCTTTCCTGCTGGGCTGGGTCGCCAACCCAGCACACCAGAACCTTGGTCGATCAGACTAGTTTCAGCAATTATCCGCTTTTTCACAGCGGTATCACCATGCTTGGCGGTGGAATGGTGTTTTCAGAATCAGGAATCAGGAAAATCTCGAGGCCCTCTCCCTGTTTCGGGAAATCATCCCTGGCACGCATCAAGCATCTGCGCTCTGTAAGCGGCCAACCAGAGACTAGTCTGCCGCCAGAAATTGTGGAAAAGACACCACAAAAAGTGGGTTTACGAGCTTTGCATGTGGTTTGAAGGCCCCAAGGTGGGGTTAGGAGTTGATCACAACTCTCTACAACTCTATTGCATAACTTTTCTTCTTGCAGATCACTTGACTGAGTATCTTTGAGAAAGACTTTGTTGAGAATAGTTATATCCACAATGAAGACGTATTAAACTTGAACCAACCTGTTCTTTTTTTTTTCTCCTTGGACAACCCTTTGCATCTTTTTGCAAGTTGGAGGAAAGTGGGCTCTGAAATCAACTTCCAGGACTCCGGTGAGTGTTTCTGATGTGATGCCGTTTCAGGGTTTGGCCGACACACGTCACACCACGGGAAACAACCACGTAAGAAGAAAGCACAACAGTTGCCATTAGTCAGGTTCATCTCAGGTAGCAGAAGTTGGCTATTACCAGTAGAGCTTCCAACTTGACATGCTTGCAGCTTTGCAAGACTCACAACAATCATTTCAGAGAGTCAAATTTTCACAGACGGCGGGAAACTTGTAAATGCTAGAAAACCACTGTGAAAGCGAGTAAACATGCGTGGGCCCCTCTTTTCGATAACTCGTATAGCTTTTCAAGTTGAGACCATGTCCAAAGTCTTTTTACCAGGCGCGCAATGCGGAATATCGGAACACGTCACCCCTATAAGGAAGGCTGCTTGCAAGATACAAAGCGTACCTATATTTGGGTGTCGCATGGAAACCATGTCTAGAACAAGTGACACGGAGTCTCTCCGTTGGTTACCTCACTCACGCTAGCTTTACCCTGAGTCTGCGGAGATCGACGGGGCGCTGGGGTATCATGGTTCAGACAAGACTGTCTCGGGATAGCCCCGAGCTGTCTAGTCGCTCAAGCAACAAAGTAAACTGGCCATTGCCTCTTCATTTCCAAACTTGCATGTCACAAGAAGAAGGGTCTGGGCTTGAATCATGTCGTCTTTTTACATTTATTAATATCGCCCTTTGCACCCGTCTTTTTTGCTCGGCTGCAGGAGCTTCCGGTTTCTACGCCTGAACAAGAGCCCTACGCGGCTTCAAGATGGGTTTGCTGATCCATGATTAGCTCTAGTGTGGCTATATGCTCTCCATGATCACCGTTACGGCCAGCGTCTTGGAACTTGATCACCACAATCCTCCCGCCCGCCATGGACCATGGAGAATCCTCTCTTTTGGAATAGCGAGGGAAAAAAAAAGAGTGATGCATCTCGAGGAAGCACTGCCGGCATGTTTTGCATATCACTTTAGTCACGGTCGAGATTGGGCGCCACCACATGTCGTCATGGCAGTCTCAAGCCGTGTTTAGAACTTTTATACAGGACCCGAGGCATTGTTATGCGAAAAAGCCCGTCGCTGGGAACACCTTGGGACAATGTTTGGCATTTTTCAACAAGTGCATAGAGTACTTGGGCTCCGTATCCAGACTCCTTATTCGCCTTTGCTACACTGCCCCAATGCCACTCTTCTTTTGCCGCGCGGGTAAACGCATAATCAAGTCAAGAGATTAGCCATGAGCGGCCTGTCAAACTCGGCAGCGCTTACATGTCTTGCACGTTGCAATACACGCTCCGAGTTTCTCGTTGCTGCTCCATGGGTAGAGAAACTCGCCACCGGTGAAGAAAGGCGTCTTTGCCAGGTTGAGCCACGACTCGTGCTCAGCTAAACTGGCAGCTGCTGAGCTTACAAAGATGTCTAGTATTAAGTAACATGTGCTAGTAGCACGTGCCTCGAGACATTGTATACGCGCCTAGAATGCGCCTAGAATGCAAATCATGATGATTGAGACTGACGCTTCTAGATTGCAGCTGCTTAGTGATGCTTGTTACTGATGCATGTGACTTGACACGGGCTCTTTTTCCCAAGCATGGAGAAATGACGTTCAAATTGAAAAGTAGCAGCGCCAAGATTTTTTAGAGTTGAATTTTCCCCGATATTAAGCCAAGAAGCAAGCATTATGGAAACGATGGGACACGTTGCATTGACAATGGAATAAACCACAGACATTATATTACATGTCGGCTTTTAGGGCAACGCACATGGGATCTACAAGTGGCATGGCATGGGTTGAGCGCGTTTACCCGGCATTGTTTGAACCACGTGTGGTTTGCCTCTGAGAGCACTTTGAGAGCAGATTATGAGCACTTTTTACATGGATGAGTAGTAGTTTAATAGACAGTTTATTTATTGTGAAAAAGGAAGAAGAAAAAGTGGTAAAAAAAAAAGTGGTAAGAAAAAATAAAGGGACATTTGAGAAAAAGTCTCTTCGTAACTCGTCATTGCATTTCCTTGCGGAAGCGGCTAGTCAAAACAAGGCTCCTTTAACCCATGAGAACATCCAGTCCCCTGGTGGCCAAGGCGTTGAGGTCAGTGCCGCTAATCATGTCCTCAAGGCTGTCGGCGCTGCGCTTGGCCGTCTTGTTGAGGTCCATGTTGGCAATGGCCGAGGTGGCCATGTTGATGGCCTTGCGAGCGAGCACGTTGAAGTCGACCTGGTTGGCCATTTGCATCACCATGCGCATGGCAATCTTGGAGATGTTGGACCAGGACAGCTATTTGGATTCCACATTAGCTCACCTTGGTCTGGAGTGGAATGTATATTAAACAAAAGGAGGCAAAAAACTCACGTTGCTCATAATGGTGGAGGTGATGGTATCCATGATGCCCCGCTTGACAAGGTTGCCAATGGAGAGGCTCGGCTCCTCCTCAATGCTGCGCTTGAGCTTGGTCATGACGACATTGTTGAGATCCTGCTCGTTGAGCTTGTTCTCGAGCAGAGTCATGGCCTCGCCGACGAGCGAGTTGAGGTCCTGCTCGTTGGCCGCGGCGCGCAGCTTGGCCAGGCCGTCCTTGGCCGCCTTGTTGAAGTCGACGTCGCCAGAGTCGATGCGTGCGCGCAGGGTGTTTACGCTGGCGTGCATGGGCGAGTCTGAGGCGCGCTTGCTGTGGCTCTCCTCGGCGGCAAAGTCATTGACAAACTGAGTGGCCTTTTTGACAAGGGGAGCAATCTCAAGCTCGTTCTGGCAAGGGGAAGAGTTAGCATTGGTCGGGCTGGCGGATAGCTTGGTATTGGGGTCAAGGGGTTTTGCTAGCGTACCTGCTTCATCATGCTCTGGAACTGGTCGATGAGCTGGGTGAGGTCACTCTGAGGCACAAGGGCGCCAGAATGCTTGGCCTCGGTCTCGATGGAAGACTTGATTTCTGAGAGGTATTAGCAGGGGCACGTCAGGGCAAGGCGTTGAGAGTGGGTTTGGCTCACCATCGGAAGAGGGGACGGCAGGACGGCAAAAGGCGGAGCCGGCACAGGCCAGAACAAGAGTAGAGGAGAACTTCATGGTGGTGGTTTATAAAATAGTAATAAGAAGGAGAATGTAGAAAAAAAAAAGGTATCTGTGTAAAACAAGCAAATGTTTGCACAAGCGGGAGATGGAAAACTTGTTATTGGAAGCGACTGTACGACTAAATAGTCTTGAGAATGGCAATGTAGAGACTGGCTGGGAGAGTGAATCAACCCAATGGTAAAGAATGACTGAAGCAAGAGCTAGATCTGAAAGGATGAGCAGGCTTGAGGAAAAGCCGAGGAGCAAAGGGCAAGGTGGCATCAAGATATACGTCGACGACAAGCCCGCCAAGTTGGCAGGCAGATTGGCAGCGCCCCTAATCTAGTCATGTCGGGAGAGGGGGGCCTCGACCGCAAGTGAGCTCATGGTCGACACGAGTGTCTGGCGGCCACAATCCGCGTCTGATCATGGTGCATTGGTCGCTCTGCTTGCACGGGTAAGTGGGGGAGGAGCCAGCTAGAGCGCAAAAGCTATCTGCCATGCACATGGTGCCTGGATCCGCAAAGAGGTCAACGGGTCGAGAGGAGGGGGGCGGCTTGGCACTCTGGCCCCGGCAATGAGAGGAGAAAAAGGAGCCGGAGGACCGTGTACCTGAGCGAGCAGCAAGTCTTTTTCGTTGCTCGTCTCCTAATTCCTTGTAATGGCGATGCGCTTTGACAAGTCGAGAGGATGGCTAGTAGTATAGAAATACTCAAAGTAGACTACTCCAACTACTAGATGCAAAGTAAAGCACTAGCAGCACTCTTGATTTAGCCGTGGCGAAAACTGGCACTGTTGGCCTAGTCGGATGCTCTAGTTACATGGATGCTATCTTGCGCCGGCTCTCGCCTCTTGACCATGACGCGACGCGGCACATGGTGAAATGAGGAGCAGAGACGAAATGCAAAACCGCATGCACAATGGGCATTTGGCCGTGACGAAGCTCGAATAGGCAGCCTGCATCGGAAGGTGCCGCCTCTGTCCCTTTTGACCACGGCTCGCAGTCTTTGCTTTGCGGAGACTGGTGGGAAATATTCATAAAAGGCTGGCGTTTCAAGTCTGGTCCCGCCCCGCAGAAATATTTTAAAAAAATAAAAAAATACAAAAATTAAATGTTGAATGATGCGCAAAGACCACAGCAGCCGACCTTGGGTTTGCGTCTCCTGATCTTGATTTGCTCTCTTCCCCGGAAATCTCCAGCCGATCAAGGGATAAGCACGGCCCAAGCATGAAGCGCCACCTAGATTGTCTCCCATGTGGCAACGCCGCCAGAAACAAAAAAAAAACAAAAAATACAAGACAATGTTGAGTCCCGTCTTGCTTGGCACAGACGTGCACACGCCGAGTCTGACCGGGTGCCAGATGGGTTTCGTGCGGTGCCATCCAATACCACCAAGCCGTTTTGCCCTCTCACCCTTCTTCTACCTGACGTATGGGACCAAGACGACCGGCAGAGTCGCAGTCAGACGACGGGAGGCGCACGAGCCGGACAAGGCTGGCGAAAAAGAGGAAGAGCAACAAGCTCGAAACACCAGCTGTCAAAGCCTACGCCCGCCCTGCAATAGCCACCGTTTCTTCATGTAGCAGAGATTGCTGTCAAAAGTCGCTTGACCGTTACATCACGCCATGTGTCAAATGACAGCCCACCAAGCTCTTTGCTAATAATAGACTTTGTTTTCCTATACTTTTTTCAACATGGCGACGTAATTATTGGCGCGGGCGGGATCCTTCACATCCGGACGCTTAAGAGGGCTTGTGCAGAATTGGCAGTGGAGATGCAGTAAAGGACGAGCAACGGGTGTTTTATCTACCGCTCGGGACTTGGAGCTTTTTTTTTTTTTTTAATTCAAGCTTGTTATTGGCGTGATGGGGAGATTCAGTGCATGTAATTTCTTTTCCGGCCTGGGGTTTAATTCATCTTCTTGGCATTTTTTTCTCCCAAGTGGAATAATGGCTTGGCATCCGCATGCAGGTGTATAATTTCCAAGTGTCATCATCACCGGTGGCTAATACTTTGCAGCTGCGCGTCCTCGTGACTGCAGCCCGTTTCAAAAGGCGTTCTGTACATGCAAAACTCGAGCGCTGGCAACGACCAAAAGCCAAAGCAGCTTACCAAAAAAAACAGTATACGAATAAATTACACCGCGCAGGATACGACCGGGAAATTACCGCACTGTAATTCTCTAAAATGCAAAATTGACGTGTGCATGGCGACAGACGGGCTGCATCTTGCTGCACAAATGATTGCAGCCGCTATGCGCCCCCGTGTTGCTGTGCTATAATGAAAAAAGGAAAAATGGCTGGATAATCATGAGCCGGAGCGTGCCGACGTGGTTTTTCTCTTGACGGGCCCGGCGGCGCCGACTAGTCACTTGCGCGGTTCCATGTATTGATACCTGCTAGACTTTGGAATCAAGAAAATCACTGGTCTTGATGAAAAGCCAGAAACCCGAGGGTAATTCGTGATTGACGTATTCGCATGCTGTACGTAATCGCATCTCCCCCAAAAACGTAAATCCGCTTTGTTGGGGAAAATTGTGGTTATACCCCGGCTGAACCTCGGTGGGAGGTAATTTATCTGTACAGCTGGCGGCCCACTAGAAACTTAGGGCTGCCCCTATACGAAATTACTGCTTTTAGCTTATGTTGTGGGCTCCACATATTAGTCAGCTCGCACACCTATATCTGTAGAGCCTCTGGCTCGCTAGCTCTCTTCTCTCTTCATCACACCACACCACCTTCTGTGGTGCAAAGTCATTCATTCCATTTCTCTTCGCCCCGCCATGCCTCTAGAGCTTCTTTTTACAAAAAATCACTTTTATAGCAACAAGCCTCACAAAAACATGGAGCCGTCTCATCCCCTCAAATCCGCCCAGCATCCACCCGCCATGGGGCCAAACAGCGTGATTCCTCGAGCTGTACGGTTTTTTCCCCCCCGTCGAGTCTGGTCTCTCTCGGCTTATTTTGCATCTCGAGTGCCACAACTGCCGCGTGCGCAAGGTGTGTCTTTAAATTCATTCCCAGCAAATTGTTTTTGCTCGTGAAAGAAGAGAAAAAAAAAAAAAAAAAAAGAAAATACTGACTGTACTATTTTTTGCTAGATTCGCTGTAATCGAGAAAACCCGTGCTCAAACTGCATCACCTCGAGCCTCGTCTGCCAGCCCAACAGCGCCTCTGCTGCGCGCGTCGCCATTCCCGCTTCTAGATTGTATGTCGCCTTTTCCAAACCACTTTTCTTCATCCACTCTATATCTTTACTTACGCCCTAGGTATTGCCATTAGCATCATCACTGCCGCTAGTGCCCCTCTCCATACTATACCCATCTAGGTCAAAGTCCGACTTTGTCTCGAACTTCACCGCCTCTCCCTATAGCATGGGATGTCGACAGCCTCTAACTATGTCTTTACCTCCGCCCTAGGTATTGCCATTAGCATCATCACCGCTGCTAGTGCTACTCTCTATACTATACCTATCTGGTTTAAAGTCCGCCCTAGATCTCGAACTTCACCGCCTCTCCCTATAGCATGGGATATCCTATAAAATCGGGAACCGACTTCTGTCTTGGACTTTACTGCCGGGCACAAGGCAGCCGATTGCGACGAGCCTCCCAATCGGAACAATGTGCAGTGCCGAAAGTGCGATGGTCCGCCCTAGATCTCGAACTTCACCGCCTCTCCCTATAGCATAGGATATCCTACAAAATCGGGAACCGACTTCTGTCTTGGATTTTACTGCCGGGCACAAGGGAGCCGATTGCGACGAGCCTCCCAATCGGAACAATGTGGAGTGCCGAAGGTGCGATGAGTGTAAGTTTGCTTGCTGACATCGTACGACAATGGCTATATGCTAATTATGGTTTTGCTAGACGGACACTTGCTCGCTAAAGACTGCCTAAAGGCCAGTGTTATTTTTTGTTGCAATTGTGAATAGGAAGGATATATATATAAGCCGTGACTATCTTTAGCCTAGGGACTATAGGTAGCCTGCTAAGATTAAACTCATTTACTATTGCGAATAGGAAGTGGTTTTGCTAGACGGATACTTGCTCGCTAAAGACTGCCCAAAGGCCAGTGTCATTTTTTGTCGCAATTGTGAATAGGAAGGATATATATATAAGCCGTGATTATCTTCAGCCCAGGGACTGTGGGTAGCCTGCCAAGATTGAACTCATTTACTATTGCTAACAGGAAGCAGGGTCCAAGGTTCAATGCAGCAATTGCCAGCTCATCACCGCTGCTAGTGCTACTCTCTATACTATACCTATCTGGTTCAAAGTCCGACTTTGTCTCGACATAAGCCGTGATTGTCTTCAGCCACCGCTTGGCCGAAGCGACCGAGCCGCCAATGACCAGAGCATCAACCACAACAACCATTAACAGGCAGCATGTAGCTACTACTATTATACACGTCTACATGACGACTAACATGTACACATATGGCATTCCTCCCCCCCCGTTCTATATCCCGCCCCGACGCTAAATGGGCCCCAAGCAACCGTCTACCTCTTCTTGACACTCAAGTCACGCTTGCTATACTTATCGTCATCATTGCCATCAGACTCGGGATCCGACTCGACCAAGACGGAGCCGGGGATAAACTCGTCAAATCTAGGCTGCGCAGCCGCCTCGCTCGACACGAAGACTGTGGGTAGCCTGCCAAGATTGAACTTATTTACTATTGCTAATAGGAAGCAGGGTCCAAGGTTCAATGCAGCAATTGCCAGCTCATCACCGCTACTAGTGCTACTCTCTATACTATACCTATCTGGTTCAAAGTCAAGATAGGCGGAGGCAGATGGGGGAAGTATCGACAGCTACTACGGCGCTTCGGCCAAGCCGACAGGCTACTAAGTATAGACCGACCCGGACTATATTTCTTTGGCCTAAAATTGGCTATAAGGGTGGGAGAAAATTGTCGAGATTTCTAGACGTTGATCACGCTAGATTGTCTGGATAGGCGGAGGTGGATGAGACTTCATCAGATAAAGTCGTCAAGAGCCTAGGGACGATGATTTGACATGGACAAGGAGACGGCGCCCCATTACGACAAATGTTTGTGCTCTCATAGAAACAGTCGTATTCGGGGGTGGTTGGCAATATAGAATGGCTAGATGAAGTCTTTTTAAGTCGAGACGTATTGTATACGCGATTGGTATTACAGGCGGTATAGAGAAACATATATATTAGCCGCTAAGCTCTTGTAGCGAATATATGCATCTTAATAATTGATTAATAGTGGCAATATAAGAGGACTAGACGGAGTCTTTTTGAAGATGGAGTCTTTTTTGAGCTGGTAGTTGTTACTGAGATTTTATGCACAATGGGCAGAGTGCAATGGGTTAATGTTGATTGTAAAAGGCGCGACTTTGCTCTATAGATGGAGAGGAAAAGCATGGCAAAACTTCGAGGCCAGTCTACACAAGGCGGGCACCTAGAAAAAGCAAGACACAACGGCACAAGAGGATAAAAGGCAGCGTCAGGTAACAAGCATGTATTAAGTCGGCATGCAGTGGGCGCCCTTGCCCCAACGTATCCTGACGCAGGTCATGTGTCGCGCCAAAAGACGAGTCTCAAGATGGGAGCAAAAACATGATGCCAGATCAAAAAGGAAGAAAAAAGAGACCAAGTATGGAAAATTATGGGGACATGGTTGGGTGCAAGGGAAAAGAGGAGAAAGAAGGGGTTAGACCTGGCCCCAAGAGGCTGAAGTAGCTAGGCGCCAGCCACACGCTAAAACAAACAGACATGAAAACGGTATCGACGCGTGCTTTTTTTCTTCTTTTTTTTCTTTCTTGTGGGTAGGTTAGATGAAGCCGCCAGGAGACTTGGGCACGTCAATGTAAGCGGCAGACTCTGGGGTGAGCTGCATCTGGCGGGGCGCCGAGGGCGACAGGCCGTCGAGGCAGAGCTCAAGCGATTGGGCGAGGCCATTGCTAGACTTTGAAAAGGAGACGGCAAGGGCGGGAAAAGAAGGGCTGGGAAGACGGGGAGCAATGGCCGAGGTGGCCGACGAAGCACCCGACAAGGCAGGGGAGCGATTGGGGGTGGCGAGCGGGGGAGGAATGGCGGAGCGGCGGGGTTGCTGGGCGTCGAATTCGGGCCAGCAAGATGGAGCAGGTTGAGAGTCGAGCGAGTCGTCAGGGGCGGCGTCGAGAGGAGGAGCGAGGCGGGGACGGGAGAGGGAGCGAGGGGCGGCGTCGGGGCGAGGACGGAGGGGGCTCCGGGGAGTGAGCAGGGGTCGCGGGGCCTTGAGTTGGTCGCTGCGGATATAGGTGCTCGAGGTGTCTGTCGGGGGACCATAGGGGCTGCGTTTATTTGCGTCGGCGGGGCTGACGGGTGCGAGGGGGCGGCATGGGCGGAGGGCAAGTGGAGGAGGCGCGCGGGTGCGCTTGAGGGAGTCGAGGCGCGCGGTGAAGCCAGGAGTAGGGAGGAAGCTTGATGGCGGGCCTGTGGAGCAGAAGTCGTCGGCCGAGGGAGAGGTGGGAGGCGAGGGCATGGGGTGGCCGATGCGGAGACAGGAAGGCGCCGAGGCGGATGAAGCGAGCCAAGGGGCGGGAGGCTGCTCCAGACGAGCTTCGACTCGACGAGGAGGGACGAGACAAGAGGGAGAAGAGTCGGGCTCGGGCTCTCTGGCGGGCTTGGCGACGCCCTCGCCAAAGTCAAAGTCGGCAAAGTTGCCGCAAAAGCCCTCGGGCTGCTGGGTGTGGCGCACGATGCGGCGGGCCTCGTCGGGGGGCAGGGTAATAGTTGGGCGACGGGGCTGATGAAAGGCAAACGTCTCGCGCTTGCACGACGTCGAGGTTATGCCTGAGCAAGACGATGGCTGGGCGGAGCAAGACACAGCGTCAAGGGGCGGCGTCGAGCAAGCAGGCTCAGGCGAGGAAAAGCAACCATGGTCCATGCGCGGCGGCGAGGGGAAATCAATGGCTGCAATATTTGTCTGCGGCGGCGGCACGTCTTGCAGACTGGCGTCTGCTGGCCAAGTAGCCGCCGCACTATCCTGCCGCCTCACCGACACGCCTCCTCTACTCACTGGGCGCAGCTCAGCAGCAGGATGGATATCCGCGCCGCCAGTGGTGCCATGCTGGCGTAGCGGATGGGGCGCCAAGCTGGCAGTGCTGCCATTGGCAAATCTGGTGTGCAGCTCCGCGGCCGAAGCGTGCTGCCGGAGACGCGGGGGCGCAAGATCAGACATGGACGCCGTGAGCCCATGATTGCTAAACACGGCGCGCCAGTTTTGCTGCTGCTGCTGCTGCTGCTGCTGCTGCGGCGGGCGAAGAGACGAGTAGGATGTTCCAGGGCGGTGAGGCTGCGGGCGGGAAAAGTTGTGCCCAAAGTATTGGCCTGAGCCGAGCGTGCAGTCGTCGATGCGAGGCCATTTCTGCGCCTCAGACTCGGGGCCGCGTTTGGACGTGTCGCTAGCGAGCAAGTATTAGCTGAAGCGTTCAAAGAGGATTACAGCATGGCAAAGCTGCTCACCGAGCCTTTTTCCTATCGCTGCCAAACTTGATGCCGAAAAAGGACACCATGATGCTCTGCGCCAGTTCTGCTTTTCCTCGTCAGCTCCTGTCGCCCTGCTTTCCCCATAAACACTTACCCTCCTCCTCCCCATTTACAGACAGACAACTCTAGCTAACCTCGATTCCGTCAGCATTGCATTCCCCCCCCCCCGCGGAAACAATGACTCTGCCCCTTTGCTTCACTCCTCGTCTCGTAGCTTATATGCTCTTCACACCTGGCAAGACGTTTTTTTTTTTTTTTTTGCTTCTCCAGGGTACAGCCCACGTCTCAGAAACATGTATTTCCAGCAAAGACACAAAAAAAAAAGAACAAGAAAAAAAAAAAGGGGTTCGCGACCGGGGGAGCGGTAAAACCTCGTGACAATTGTGCAAGGAAGAGAAAATGCCTTTTTTTTTTATTAAAAAAACATTTCTCCAACGGGGGGGGGCTGCAGCATGGCGTTACATTGTAATTTTTTTTCCCCTCTGCACTGTTCAACCCAACTTGTGCTCAAACAATACCTTTTTTTTGCAACAGACGCGAGAAACAAAGGCATGCAGGGGTCCAACGGACTTCATTTACTTGCGTTGGTTCAATTTGCCACTTGTTTTTTGGGCAAGGGGGGGGGGGGCGCGGAATGTTTGGAGTGGCTCATTTGCATTTCTCGACAAAAACACTTTTTTGGAAAAAAAAAAATATAAACGTTGCGCAGACACTAGAATAAAAACGACATATTCGCCAACTGGGCAAAACCTCTGGCTGCCGAGACTTGTAAACCGTTGCATGGAGCACGTTGGCGAAAAGGCTCCAGACCCACCGATTCGCGGTGAAGAGCAACTCTGTCTTTATTTTTGGCTCCTGGCAAATCTGCCTGGGCATCAGAACCCGCGTCATAAACATGGTCAGACAGACGCAAATATACACCAGCAAGCACGGCAGAGACAAGAATCACCATGCCCAGCTGGGTTTAGCAACATTCACACACACACACACATACACACACATGTCCACGCTTGGCTCAAGATTACTTGGTCAAGAGGGCGGGCGCGCCGTCTGCATTGCACCAGGCTCCAAATTCCACGCATGCCATTGCAAAAACTATCAAAAGTAAAAAAAAAAAAAATCAAGACTTTTGAATATCTATTGAAAGCGATGGAACAGAAAATGTCACGGGCTTGTTTGAATGGTAGGCTTCGCTGCCAAAACTAAGGTATCCCAAATAATCCGATGCCGAGGGGAAATTGTCTCTGTTGGATTGCAAAATCTCCGCCACCAGGGGCCCAATGTCGCCGTGAAAGTCGTGGGCCGCCGTCTTGGATTTCCAAGTCAGCACGTTTTGGCCGCGCCCGTTTTGCCCAAAAAACAAGTCGCTACAAAGGGCGACACCTTGAGGTTAGCCTTGATCAAGACGCTGGGCAGCTGGCAACAAGTTTGCTTACAAGTCGGTGCCGTCAATACTCTTCTTGGAAACGGCGCCGTCTTGCTGCCCAATGGCAAATGTCGCAGGGCCAATCGCGGCAAACCACACCATGACTTCAAACTTGGCCTCTTCGCTGTCTTGAGCCTTGGACTTGTCGCGGTCCAAAAACATGTCAATGGCAACGTTGGAGTTTACGTTTGCCTGCAACAGCTCGTCCACGTCAGTCGCCGTGTCCGTCTTGTTGTCGAGGCGCATCGACCACGCCATGTCCACCTTGATGGCGTTAATCTTTTGCAGCACAGCGGGCAGGGCGCCGCCATCAATCTTGATATTGGGAAAGGCATGGACAGGCTGGTCCGAGTCGCGCTGTGGATACTGCCAAAACACCTTGAACTGCGGCGCCATGGTCTTGCTTGGATATGTCTGGTTGTTAAGCGTCGTCACCTGGTGCACCTAGTCAGCTCCACGCTCTAGACAGCCCTCTTGCCAGACACTCACATTCATGCACAAGAAGCCCGGGTCGCCAACTTGCCATGCCCATTGATTGGGGTTGACTGTGCTCTCAACGTCAGTGCCAGCTCCCTCAACCACCAGCAGTCGGGCCTGCGACTCACGAGTATATTGCTGTCCCTTGGTCTCGGGATGTATACCAAACGACTTTTGGCAAAACATCTTTTCCACCCACTTGTTGTCAATGGGCGGCGAAAACAGAGGCGACTGGCCCGACGACGACCGTGATGACTGAAGGCCCAGCAAGATGCCCAGCGTCACGGCAATTGGCAGCACCAACAGTCCCACATTGACCAGCCATCGAAACATTGCGGCAGCGTTTGCAGATGCAGAGTCGAGGGGGGGCAAGAGGGTGCGAAGCACAAGGAAAAGGGAGCCAGGGGCGGAAAAAGGGACCTCGAGAGCGCGTCAAGCGTTGATCATGAATAAGCCCGTCGTCGCCCTTGATCAATCGTCCTTGTTCTTTTTTTGCTACCTGTGCTGCCGAGGCTGAAATGCCAGCAAAGGCATGAGTCGATGACGCGGCGACACAGAAAAAGACGTGGGCGTTGCTAACAAAGGCGTCGAGTCGTCGAGTCGTCGGGAGCGACCGCTGGGCGGGAAAAAAAAAAACGTTGCTGGCAATGGTGTTGAATGGACATGTAGCAGCTGCCACAGCATTGACAAAGGGAAAAGCGCACTTGCGCAGGCACCGTTCGCGTGCGTGCAGGCGTTCGCGCCTCAATCCCAATAGGGAAGCGCGCAGAAGCATGGGCCTTGTACTCGTTGCGTACAGGTACATGCAAGGAACAAGCACTAACACAATACTTGAGCCCTCCCCCTAACTCCATGGCCCGCCCAAAGAGGCAACATGGTCTCATTTTCTTTTGCAGCCCAGCTCTTGCAAGACTACAATGTTTTGCTTGCCTAGCTTAGATTAATGAGAAAAAGACGCTGCCTATTATGGTTAATGTCCGGGCCTGTCCAAGGCGCCAGAGGTTATTGGTCTCGCATGCTAGCTACTTTGACCCGGTTCCCATTTCAGGCGGCCCTGAGTCTAAAAGGCGTGGGCGACGATTGTCCTTGCCAGTCTTTTGCAAGCCAACTGCCTCCTTCTTTGAGCGTCTTGATGGACGTCTTTGTTTTAAATGTACATTACACAAGTTACATTTAAAAGAAAAGAGCCTCTCACCTGCCTACATCATGGCAGACGGCGCTTGACTTGGCCCAAAGACTACGAGGGCTTTTCTCAGTCTTGGACATTTTTCACCACGTCACTTTGACTTGGGCTCTCCACCTGCCTGAGAATATCTCGGACCTCTAGTTGAAATTGCCAAACACTTTGAGATTTCGCCACCGCAACCATCGTCCTTGGCATCAGCAGTGTTTGCTGGTTTTTGCGTCTTTTGTTTTACCCTCTGATGCCGGGGCAAAAAAAAAACAGTTTTACACGCTCTTTTTTTTTTCTTTTCTAGAGGCGCACGGGCGGGTCGTTTGCTCTCACCATGGCTCATTCCCTCGCAGTGTAAAAATAGAAGCCGTCGTGCATTTCATGAGCCGAGGTGTCACGCGACAGGATTTGAACCAATGGTTTCGCTCGAATTGGCCGGCTTGGCCAGATGCTGCCACGTGGAAAGGCTGCAGCTGTGCTGCAAGGCAAGAAGGCTGCTGTCCATTTTTGCCCTTTTGCGTCGTGTGCTCGAGTAAGTCATTGTGTATATTCTTTACACACGTTTTTGCTGCTTTGGACTAGAGCCATGCATACTTTTACGCCATTGGACAGGCTTCAAGGTGTTTGCCACGTTGTTTATTATTGTCGTTTCAAACCAGCGGGGCTCATGTTTAGTTGCTGCATTTATTTTCTCTTCCTTCTCCATGATTTCCTACATTGTTTATTCGAGACTAGCCTTGACTCATTTTCCGCTCTGTACTTTGCTATCCCCTGAGCGCCTGGTTTGGCTGACAGACTGCTTGACTAGTTGGAGCCAACTATACAATCCATTCGGTTCAACCTGATTCAGGCAAGAGTGCTGTGGCTCAAGCTTCTTATTGTAAGATTAAACGCGTCTATGCAATGGCAGTCGTAGCGCGCCCTGTCAGCTGCCACAGGGAGGGCCGACATTTTTGTAGCAAAACTTTGATATGCCCAGCGAGAACCTTTTTATCAAGTTGCTGGGCAAGAGTAGTGCAGGCTTGTGCAACTGCCAAGAGTCCTGGCCCTTGTTACCTGAGTGGGTCCGATCGATGTGATTGTCGAGTCAGTTAACAAGGCAATCAAGGAAGCAAGGGAATAAGGTAAAAAGAATAGAGGCAATATAAAGACTAATCGTTGGACTGCTTGGCGATGAAACTCGTAAAATCTCTTGGGGGTACTCCTTATAACCGACGTGTTTCCTTTGATTAGTGCGACGTCGAGGCGGTTAGAAACGGCCATTGCGGCAAACCTCTAAGCAGTCCCATACCCTACGTGATGGTTTTTTTTTGCCCCTACAACACTGCCATCATGTCGGCGAGTCAAGCTTGGATTCCATGACCATGTACTTGAGAGCGGGATATAATGAAAACTTTGGGTACTGATAGCTGAAATCAAGACATTCAAGGCGCAGAGTGGAACGTTGGAATTCCATCCCGTCAGCGGGGCTTGAGAAAACCCTTGTAGCTTATAAAAGACGAGGCGGCTGACAGTAATCTTTTTGATAAGCCACTCTCTCGCCAATGCAACCCCAGCAAGATTGCTAGGTTAAGCATACCGATTGAGATTAAATTTTGCCAGAGCTGTGCAAACGGAGACTTTAAAAGCGGAGCGTTTTTTTTTGCGGGCTGGCAGTTGTGCTTTGTTATGGGATAGGCTGCAGCTGAACTCAAAGCCGCGTTAATGCAAGTAGTTGACTCGACGCTCTGCATCCTAGTCTTCTACAAGACAAGGACTATACTGCTATGTAAGAGGGCGCGTTAATTTCCTTGTTGACACGAGTGAGGTGGTGGCTTTTATTGCCTCCGAATCAAGTGTCCCACGCTAATAGCCATTGTTGTAGCAAACATGTTGAAAATCAAGCTTCCTTTTGAAGCGAATGAAAAAAAGGCGACACTTTTATATTCTAAAGCTGGCAAAGAATTTTTAGTTTTCAAGTACCAAGTTGTTAATTTTCAGTGATTGCGCGTGTGGTTTGTCTTGTGTCCTGCAAGGATGGCCATGGAATAAGAGCTGTGGGACTTGGTATTATTCGGCCACCCTGGCTTTTGAATATTGGGTCAAAGTCGGGCCAAGGTGCAGAATGCCAAGGAGTATTCATAAAATAGGATAGAGTCTATTAAAGCTACGTAGAGGACTAGACTGTGTCAAATATTACCGACAAGATAATAGCTCGAGGGACATGTACCGATACGCTCAAGAGCCAAAAGAGAAGATTTGTGATGAGAGAGTACAAGGGGCCCTGAGGGCTTGCTCTTTCCGGGGATTGATGAGCAAGTAAAAATGTAGGTGGGACATGTTGCATGGTGTAAATAGGAAGTGCTGCAAATAGCAAGTGCGTGCTAGAGACTATTTTGAGACAAGACGCTCAACAAGGGACGCAGAGAGGAATGCAGCAGCGAGTTGCCGGGCAGCGCATAGACAAGCAGAGCAAGAGAATGTGCTTGTCGCAAACATTGGCAATACTTGGCAGACAAGCTTGTCTCTTGCACTGACTCGGGATTGCTTGAATTCAAAGGCGTTTGCTTGGTTTATTGCGGGCTGTCCGAGTTGTTAATTTGCGTCGTCAAATGACAAGAGAGGCCCTCGGTGCGCAAAATAAATTTCCGGGCCATTGTATGCAGCTCATATGCTTGTATGTATATGGGAATATAATAATGCGGTTTTAATCGCAAGTGGCAACGGTGGGAAAAGCAATGCAACGTCTTGTTATTATCCTCTTGCAGACACAAGTACTATTCACAACCTTTTTCTCTCCCATCCCCTGTAAACTGGGTGGAGCAGGTGGGGGAAGAAATTAACCAGTCGGCTAGCGATTCGACTGCTGCGCCAGGCCATTTTTGGCCAATATGCAAGCTGTGGGAGCGATGCATCAGAAACTCTGCACGTTGCTTGAAGCGGATAACTGGCTGCACGTTTCTTGAAGCGGATAACTGGCTGCACGACGGTTTTTTTTTTTTTTTTCCCTTTTTTAAGAGAGAGAGTAGAATTTCTCCTCGCAGACACGCGGTCCGATGCAAGGCCACAGATAGTCTTTGCGCATGCACGCCGAGACACAACGGCGCTGGCACAGGTCCAAATGCGGCGCACGGGCAAATGAATGGAGCGAGGATCGTCATTGACGCGCTTCTCATTGCATGGCCAGCGCCTAGCTCCCAAGCGTAGTGGCCGGTTGCGTGAAGTCGTCTTTTTTTTTTTTAGTGCACCAGCTGCGCCCAGCGCAATGACTAGCCCGGGGGATCCTGGACTAGACTCCACGGGCGTCCCGGGCCCCCACTAGAGGGGCCAGGAGGAAGAGGAGGACAAACCTGGCTCAAGATCTGGCGCTAGGCAAATGACGGGCCATGTGCAAGTCGAGCGAGTGCATTGTGATTCCATGATTCTCTTGGTCTGTCTGCTCGTCCTTGTGCCGGTCGATACCCTTTTGCCATTGAGACTTGCAGCAGACGCCCTGGGGCAGACTTGTACAGGTGGGCAGGTGCAGCTTCTGTGCGGCGCCAGCGCAGCGCCTTTGCGCCCTCGACACCCCCCAGCTGGCGGCCAGTGTCCCCCCCTAGGAGCTTTTTCTGTGCCTGGCGCCCGCCCCACTGATGCACAATTCACACGCACTAGGCACAAGTCTCGGCCGGCAGCAACCACAACATGATGGCCGTTTGGCCCGTCGTTTGTTTTAGCTGGCCTGTCTTGGCTGGCCTGCTTCCCCAAAGGGCGCTCCGACATGCAACATCAAGGTTGCGCAATGTATCGGTACCGCTGCTGTCCCTCGAGCTGTCCCGGGCCTCCAGTGCTCCGTGGCGCCTTGCCAGAGCCGCCAGCACTAGCCAATTCATACCACCAGGGCCCTGCGCCGAGCTTCTGTTTTCACCTCCCTCGCTGCTTCAGTCACTACTCCCCTTACCCCCCCTTCCCCTTTGTCCCTTGTTGAACCAGAGCACCCTCCACTCTCCTTCTTTCCTCCCCCTCCCTCCACTAATTGCCCTCTTCTCTCACCCACCTCTCTACTCTTGCATTCTCTTGCCAACCACTCAAGGGCACCCGCCAGATTTTGTCCTTTCTTTATTGATTGTCAAGACCCAGGCCTCGACTCCAGTCGCTTCCGTCGCCTCTGCCTCTTGCCGTGCTGCCTGCACGCTTCTTCTTTTTTCTCCCACGTCTAGTCTGCTCGCCAGCCGCCTATCCATGATTGAGGCCCCCTTCACGCTCCCCTCTCCTTGCTTCTTTTTCGTCGTCATCAGTCTTTGTGGCTGAGCCTGGACCGTCGCAATGAGGCCCTATCCAGAGCACCCAGAGCATGACGAGAAGCTAGACATTGGCACCTTTCAACGCCGCAACCAGCCGTCTCCTGAAGACCACTACTCGTCCTTTTCTCGGCCCGCCAGAGCAAACGCCAGATACCTTCCCAGCAACTCGCCCTACTCGTCGCCATACTCGAGCCATGACGGCTTCTCCCCCGAGTGGCCGCCCTCGGTGGCTGGACGATCCGACTCGCAAACTCTTTATGAGGGCAATCCATATGACAGCAGATCAAGCTTGCGCTCGTGGCGGACTGGCCAACAGACCCCCGTCGACTTGGGCGCTTCTCCCAGATTTATGCCCTCGTTTGCCGATTCTAGTCCTTCAATGACGCCCATGGTTAGTCTGCTGCACTCTTGTTGCACAGCTTCTTGTTTTGCTGACTGGATTTGCTCTGCCTGCCGATAGAACCAAAGCACCATTAGTCTTGCTGCTCTGCTCCCCCATCAGCAATCCAAGATCAACTCTAGCAGAGACGAGTTTGTTGACCTGGGCGATTCCATTGCCGTCTTGAATAACCGCGACGATGTGGACATTTGGCACGGCTGGAAGCGATATCTTTTCAAGCTGGTGCCCGTCCTGACGTTTGCCAATACTGCCATTTACTTGGCATATCTTGCTCTGCGCGTCGCCTGCGTCATATGGTCTCAGCAGCAACGCAACACGGTTTACGTTGCGGCATGGATATTCATTGCTGTTGAAATCGCCGTTGCCATTCCCTCGCTGATGCATAATTCCTGGACCATGTGGTCCATGAAGACGCGCAACCGCCAGAAGCTCCGCCTCAAAGGATATGTGGTGCCCACGGTCGACGTCTTCATTACGTGTTGTGGCGAGGAGGACGAATTGGTCATGGACACTGTCCGCGCTGCCTGCGACCTTGATTATCCCTATGATCGCTTTAGGGTGGTTATTCTGGACGACGCCAAGTCTGCGGGTCTTAGCGCGGCTGTATCGCGCCTCGCCATGATATACCCCAATGTTTATTACATGGCGCGCGACAAGATTCCGGGAAAGCCTCACCATTTCAAGGCTGGAAACCTCAACTATGGCTTGGACCAGGTCCACCTGCTTCCTGGCGGTGCGGGCCAATTCATGGCTGCTCTTGATGCCGACATGGTTTGTGCTTTGTGCATCTTGCTGGGCTTGGCAGTCGGTGCTAATGTTTGATTTTTAGATACCCGAAAAGGACTGGCTGCGGGCCGTACTTCCTCATCTTCTTGTCGATCCCAAGATGGCTCTCGCCTGCCCGCCGCAGCTCTTTTATAACACGCCGACTTCTGACCCGCTGGCACAAAGCCTAGACTTTTTTGTCCACGTTATTGAACCCATCAAGGATGCTCTAGGCGTTGCCTGGTGCACTGGCTCTGGCTATGTTGTTCGTCGCGAGGCTCTGGAAGAAATTGGCAACTTTCCTCTGGGCTCGCTGGCCGAAGACGTGGCCACGTCTACGCTTATGCTGGGACGAGGCTGGAAGACGGCCTATGTGCACGAGCCCCTCCAGTTTGGCACGGTGCCTGATGACTATGGCAGCCATTTGAAACAGCGTACTCGATGGGCCATTGGAACCGTTGACACGTCGTTCAAGCTCAACTTTTGCCTGTGGGGTGAAAAGGTTCGCGAGATGAACTTTGCGCAGCGCTTTTCGGGCTTCATGTACGCCATGCTCAGCATCTACACGATTCCCCTTGTCATTTCCATGTTTGCCATTCCCATTATTCTTGTCATGAGGAAGCCTCTGGTTGCCTATGCCAATGACGAACAGCTGCGCTGGCTCATTCGAGCGGCCTTTGCTGCCACGATGACGAACCGGCTGTGCGAATACGTCTTGTCCATTCCTGCTGGCTTCAACACTGGACAGCGAAGTTCGAGATACCAGCTCTGGATGTCGCCCTATATTGCCATTTGCATCATTCGCTCCTTTGTCCTGCCCAAGTGGCTGGGCGGTCAGGTACAGGCCTTTAAGCCGACGGGCTCTTTGGCGTCGGCGCTCAATGAACGCGACCCTGTGCTCAAGAAGAATATGCTGGGACGCATGCGCGGCATTCTCTTTAGCTACATGGGCGTCTTCCACCTCTTTTTTGTCTACTTTACTCTGGTTGGAGTCACCCTGACGTCGTTTGGCTGCTTCATGACGGAAAAGGGCGTTCGAGAGCTCCTCATCTGCCTCGTGACGCACGCCTTTTGGCCGCCCTTGACCTTTATCTTTTTGTGCAGCTCTCTGTGGATTCCCGTGGCCTATGCCATTGACCCTCCAATGATGCCGGAGCGCGAGCAGCTGCTTGATCGCGACCCCAAGACGCTTGTGGCGCACCCCACGACGAAGAGCAAGAAGATTGCATTTGGCGGCCAGGCGGCGTGGCTCAATCTAGAGCTCATTGTATCGACTGGATTCACAATCTTGATATTTGTCGCGTCGTTTATTGTTTAATTTGCGCCCAAGGCACAGTGGGATGCGCCAACCAAGGGTTTGAGCGGCCTCGTCTGGAAATTGGGCCGCATCCAATCATTTCTTGACTTTGTGACGTGGCGACATTTGACACTTGTTTTTCTTTGACGCTTCTCATCTGCACCATGGCGAGGCGATTTTTTTTTTTTTGTTCCAAAGCCACGGGGCAAGACTATATGGGCTTGTGGCAGGTCAAGGTGTTTTTTAAAACTGGCTATACGGGGTCGGGCGCAATGCCTTTTGTTTTATTTTGCCATTATCGGCCTTTATTCTCTTGAACATGTAACAAAAAAAGTAATTAGGGCATGTACTAGATGTAGTATTGAAACGGGAGCCCGATTAGGATGTGGTGTTTGGGGCATTAGTTTTTTGGAGTCTTGGCATGGGATTGGCGCGTGTAAAAGAAGGAATATAGCAGCGGCCATTTATTGCATTGAGCTTGATTGAAACATGAGGAGTGGCTCCATGTTTTGTAGTCTTGCTAGCTAAGTAGACGAGGCTCGTTAAGTAGACGAGGTTAGCCAAGTAGACGAGGCTAGGTGAGCGGGCGTGTCCCCCCCTCATCGCCCGCGACGGGGGGGGGGAGCAGTGCAAGGTGCCGGGTTGTGAAGGCTAGTTGTTATTTGCCTGCTGATTCTTTCTAGCATTTGCAAGGATTGCGGCGTTTTGCTGCTGCAAGTCGATAAAGGCTTGGAGCTGAAACTTTTCAGCGCCGAGTTGTCGAAACTGGGCCAAGGTTTGTTTAGCAAGAGTCAAGTCTTGTTCGAGCTTTGCGGCGCCCTGGATGGAAGCCTCTTCATCTTGGTTGGCGAGACTCTGGCTGAGAGACTGGGCGGACTGGGCGGCGGAGCGCATTTGCCGGGTGCCCTGAGCGATGAGGCGCTGGGCTTGCTGGGTGTCGCGTTGGGATTGCCGGGGGAGGAGGGAGGCGGTGGTGAGGGGGAGGAGAGGGAGGAGAGAAGAAGGTTTCATGATGGGGATGGGAAAAGGTTTTGAGGAGAAGCAAAGGAAGTAATGAGATGGGAGAGGTTTATGGGAGCGGCAAAGAAGAAGTAATGAGATGGGAGGTTTTTTGAGGAGCGGCAAAGAAGAAGTAATGAGATGGAGGTTTTATGGATGAAAAGGGAGGGATAGAGAGGGTTTTTAAAATGAAAAGAAAGAAAAGATTTAAAGACATGCGGATCTGGTGGCTGGTGAGTCTAGTCATGATGGTGCTGGAGTAGTGGTTACGAAAGGAGCAGGTGTTTGCGCAAAATTCATGCACATGAATCGAGAAGCGTTTGGGCATTTGCGGGAGGTTTGTCCCGTCATTATGAATCGCGGGGGAAGGATAGGGCTTGTAGGGCTCGTTATGAATCGCGGGGGGAGGATAGGGCTCGTAGGGCTCGAGTCGGGAGATGGCGAGGCGCATGATTTGGCGAGTAGTTGCCGAGGAGAAGTGTTTTCGGGAAGAAGAGGTTCCGAAGGGGGCGATGGGAGGATGACTCGGGGGGTGGGCTGGTGATATATAAACAATCAATCTCTCGATTCTTTTTCCCCCAAATCAAACCAAATCAAACCAAACCAAGTCAAAAAAAAAAAAAAAAAAAGAAAACTTTTTTACAATGAAGATCCTTTCAACCCTCACCCTCGCCCTCACCCTCACCACCGCCACCCTCCTCCCCCGCCAAAACCTTCAAGCCGCCTCGGCAACCGCCTCAGACGCCAGCACCCAACTCTCCACCTCGGCAGACCTTCTCGCCAAAATGGCCAGCCAACTCGACAATCCCAAGAGCGCAAACGCCTTTCAAGCAGAAACCATGAAGGCGCAAGTGACGCTAAAGAATTTGAGGGAGGCTGTTCCTAAACTGCCTGCGTTTGCAAAGTCGTTGAGTATGCAAAAGAAGCAAGGCGCGAGGTAAAAAATGTAAAAAATAATTTTTTTTTTTGGGGGAAATGGGGTTAGGAGAAGTGGGCGGGTATAGAAGTGTTTGTTAAAACTACCGGGCCAATAGGGTTTGATGCAGGCGTCAACTCATTGACATGAAAACTAGACGGAGCAATAAAGTGCCACTCTGGCGGTTTGCATTGTTCAAGGTGTATGAATTTTGCTTTCGCCTTGCTTCATTTTCCCATCATTACTCCCTCGGTCATAATGACTACACCTCAATCAAGCACCGACGTCCAGAGGGCGAAAAGAGAAAAAATACAGTGGGATCCATGTCCCTGTCCGACATTCCTTCGCGGTCCGATACTTTTGCATTTGGATATGCCAAAAAGAAGCGCGCGGTTGCTAGCCGCAACTCAATCTGCGCAAGATGAAGGCCAATACAATCTAGCCCGCCACAAAAAAAAAAAAAAAGAATAATTAGCTCATGAAAAAAAAGTTGCAAGCAAAGAGTAGACATACTGCGCGGCCCTCTACCAAAAGGCATAAAGGTATCCTTCATGAGCTTGGTGGGCGCCTCCCAGCGCGAGGGATCAAAAAGGTCGGGGTTGGGATAGACGTTGCCGTTTCGATGCGTCGAGTAGGCCTGCGTGCCCACCACTGTGCCCGGCTTGAACAAGGATCCGGCCAAGACGGCCCCCTCTGGCGGCACTACGCGCGGCAGCCCACTCGGGGCAGCAGAGTAGAGGCGCAGCGTCTCATCAATCACGGCATTGAGAAAGGGCAGGGCGCGCAAGTCGTGCTCCTCAAACGCGGCGGGCAGCGTCTTGAGCTCCGCCACCAGACGCTGCTGGATGAGCGGCTGGCGACACACGGCCCAGACGAGATAGGTGAGCGTGTTGGCCGTGGTGTCGCTGCCGGCAATGATGTAGGTGATTGCTTCGTCGCGCATCTCATTGGGCGAGAGGCGCTGCTCATTGGCGGCAAGGAAGAATTTGGAAAAGAGGGTTTGGCGGACGCACGAGGGGTCCTTGGCGATGAGGTTGCCGTGGCGGGCGAGCGAGGCAAAGGCGTAGTTGCGGAGGCGCTGCGTGGCGTGGTGGACGCGGCGGATAAGGGGAATGGGCACGGGGATGAGGGCGGTGAGGTGCATGATCCAGGGAAACATGTATCGCACGGCGCCCATTTTGCCAACGCTCTGGAGATCAAGGGCATAGCCATTGATCTGTGGCTTGGTTAGTCTGGCTGTCGAGGAGAAAAGAAAAAAGGGAGAAAAAAAAAAAAAAAAAAAAACTTGCCCGTCCGAGCTCGAGCATGCGAAACGACTCGCCAAACGTCAGCTCGCCAATCGTGTCAGTGGCGAGAAAGAGCCACCACTTGAGCACGTCTGCCGCGCCACGCGTCTTCATCTCGTCGCCAATGCGCTCAATGGCCTGCTCGACACGCTCATTCACCGTGGCCGTGTGTGCGCGCAGCGACGTCTCCGACATGGGCCCGGCAAGCAGCCTGCGACTGTGGCGGTGGTAGGCTGGCCGCACGGTACTAAAGATGGACTCTTGGTCGGGGGGCGAGATGCTACGGTAAAAGGGCGCCTTGATAAACGTCTCCTTGGTGGAGTAGATTGTCTTTATGGCTGAGAGGTCGGTAAAGGAGACTTCGTTGGGGGCGATGCGCACCATGGGGCCTGGGCAAAGAGTTGGTCCTTGTCATGGGGGCAACGAGGGCCAAGAGGGTTTAAAAAAACGCACCGTATTCGTGGTGGAGGGCATGGACCCAGAGGGCGCGGCGGCCGCGGTAGTAGTTGAGGTCGAGGGCGAGGCTTGTCCAGCGAGTATGCCATGGGCCTGGGACGTGTGCCGCGCCGCCAAAAAAGGCGCGATGAAGCATCTAGAGGAGGATTAGCTTGGTGTGTAGAATGGCATGGGGGAGGGTCTTGCCCATAAGACTTGAAGAGAGGCAGCAATGGCCAGGGCAGCGAGCACATGGGCTGTAGTAAAAGGCCCCATGGCAGCAACGGTTTGCACAAGAGCCGTCATGTTTGGCGTCTAGCTCGTCGTGGGAGGAGCTCGTCTCTTGGACATGTTGTTTAGCTTTATATACACTTGTTCACACACACGCCCTCTCACCTCCTCGCACACACCTTTCCCCCCCCCCTCGTCATGCGTGGCAAAAAGACTAGACGGCATGTGCATCACCGCCCTCGTCGGACATGGTGGAAACGACGCATGCATCCCTGGCCGTCTTGGAGCAGCAGCCGGCAGCCAACCACTTGGAGCTGCGAGGCAACCTCTGGGAGCCCATGTCCGAGAGAGCGAGTGGACGCCTGGCGTTGCATTCGCGGGGACGCATCCTTGCTCGCTCTCGATGCGTCGGCTCGCGTCAATCGTCTTTATCCGATGAAACCTCGTCCCCGGATATTTTTGTCTTTTTTTCCTTCTTCTTTTTGTTGGAGGGTGGAAGCCGTTGCTTTGAGAGAGCAAGTCGTCGTCTTGGGTTTAAAAAAAGAGAGGGGGAAAAAAAAAAGAGAGGGAGAAAAAAAATATACGTCTCTTGGCTGCTTGGCCTCTCCGCCCTCGTAACCTGCTAAGACGCACTTTGCCCTGCAATGCCCATTGTGCGACACGACGGACAAGATTTTTTGCACGCCGTCAGCTGCTCCTCGGGACGAGGCCGGGCGTCGACGCGGAACAAGGCCAAGCGCTGCAAATGGGCACATGCCATGCACGCCATGATTGCTCTGCCACGCTACATGCAGCCCATATGCCCAATCTCTGCATCAGTCGTGGCCACTCGGTACAAGGTGTTTTTTTTTTTTTTTTTTTTTCCTTTTTCCTCTTCTTCTTTTTTTTTCTCTTCTTCTTTTTTTGCCTCTTTTTTTTTTCCTCCTTCTTATTCTGCCTTTTTTTTTCCTTTTTTTTCCCCTCTTCTTTTTCTATACCTTGTTTCGCAGCGTCCACTCAAGACCCTCAACGACTTCAACACCACGCCCAGCTATTAGCGTTTAAAAAAAAAACATCTCACTCCCACCACCGTCTTGTCTTTATTCCCTCTTCTTAGCACAAATCACCCACATTAATCTCACAGCTTCATGTCTCTCCAGTCCCGGCTCCCCGGCTGGCGCTGCATCACGCCGCTTTCCCTAGTCGGCTCGCCCTAGCCCATTTTCATCCGCGCTACTTGATCTTTTTTTTTTCCTTTTTTTCTCCTTGTCCCGTCCGCTCTCAAGTCGTCCCTGGCCTTCTCCTCTAGCACCCCCACCAAAAGGCAAAGCGGGCCTGCATCTCCACCATGTGCGCGGCCCAGGGCATCCGGCTTCCTTGAGTCCCCCCTTTTTTAATTCGGCTCTCTCCACGCGGGAGGGGGAGGGAGCGGGCCTGCGGACAAGGACAATGGCGGACCCGCAAGAGAGGCGTATAAACTGGGGCTCTGCGACGGTGGCATGATTGGATGGAGCTGGGCGACTTGTCTGCACGGCCATGATTCAAACGGCACGGCTCGGCCAAGCCATATTGATAGACATTGACAATGACGTCTTTATAACAGCTGTAAGAGTTCTGGGAAGAAAAAAAAAAAAGAGGGACAAACGAGGCTGATTCTTGTCCATTTTCTCTTTGCCTCTCTGCTCTTCAGCTTGCTAAACTCGCTTCCTGCTGGCCACTAGACTTGCCAGCCACGGCATCTTCATCCTCAAGACGAGACACTTCTTTTTTTTTCCCACCAGACGGCTCATCATCTCCAAACAATGGACTACGCCGGCAAAGCCTTTGTCGTGACGGGCGCCGCGTCAGGCATAGGCCACGCCACGGTTGAAAAACTCCTTGCGCTCCACGCCACCGTCCACGCCATCGACAAGGCCGCCTCGCTGCCCGCCTACGCCAATGCCCGCCACGGCGTCTTGGTCGCACACCCCGGCATCGACGTGGGCTCGCGCTCCGCCATGGCAAAAGTCTTTGACGACGTGGCGGCGCGCACAGAAACACTCAGGGGCCTCGCCCACTGCGCCGGCATCTTGGCCGAGACGCCCTCGTCTGCTGCCGGCGACGCTGCCCTTGATGCCCTCTGGTCGGTGCATGGCCTGGGCACCTGGATTGCAGATACCGAGTTTCACGCCCGCGTGCAAAAGCAGTCGGGCGCCAGCATTGTGAATATCGGCTCCATGGCCTCGTTTCGAGGCTTGGCCAACTTGGCGGGCTATACCGCCTGTAAGCATGCCGTGCTGGGCCTGACGCGCGCGCTCGCCCAGGAATGGGGGCCAGAAGGCCTGAGGGTCAATGCCGTGGCTCCGGGTGCCGTGCGCACCCCCATGATTGCAAAGTATAATGTCCACGACGCTGCGCCCACAAGTGCCAAGAGTGCTGGCCTGCCGGCGCATAGTGGTGTGCTCAAGCCAGTGGCTCAGCCTCAAGAGATTGCCGACTCGATTCTCTACTTGCTGAGCGACCAGGCCTCCAATGTGAGTGGCCATTGTCTCGAGAGCTCGGGTGCTTGGCCCTAGACAGAGCTGCGAGTAGTATATAGCACTAGTATCTAGATGGACTCGTATAAACAAAGTCATTAACAATGTCCAAGAGACTCTTGACCCGACAAACATATGTCTTGATAGAAACAGCCCATCAAGGCGGGGGTTTCATCAGATAAACCCGTCAAGAGCCTAGGGACCATGATTCGACATGGACAAGGAGACGACGCCCCATTACGACAAATGTTTATGCTCTCATAGAAGCAGTCGTATTCGGGGGTGGTTGGCAATACGGAATGCCAGACAAAGGGCCAGTTGGCTCTGCAATACAATTCCATCACCGCTGCCTGACTCTACGCTACCACCGCAGCGAAACCACGACGCACAAGTCTTGCTGCGAATCCGACTCGTGCCGCCGCCTCTTTTGCCACGTCTACACGTCCGACTCGAGCCTCTCGCTAAGCCTCGGCCGCGCCCCCCCTCATCCCAAGAATGGGACGTGGACGCGCCTCCAACCCCCCGCTGTCCAAGGACCCCAAGCGCGCGCCCTGGCAAAGGATTGACTATGCAGACGCCCATGACAACAAAGTCTTTCAGACTACGTTTGCGGGCGTTGATGTGACGTATTTACTCGGTGCTCACGCTGCTGCATCGTCACTCTTCTCCACTGCATTGGCTACTCACACGTCTCAGACTTGGAACTACTGGCAAGAGTAGTCAAGACTTATTGAGCACATGGCCCGCGTCGTCACCGCATGCAAGCGGCAGCACGAGATTTGCAAGAGTCTGCACCACAGCCACCCCCGGTGGCCAAGACTTGGAAACTCGTCTTGATATGACTCGGCAACGACGAATTCGAATAGGCGGATATACTACTACATAGTATATATTATATACACGCTATTAGATAATTAGCAACTAAACTCGCTTAAAACTGAGACGGTAGAGGGAGACGTTTAATATATACCTCTCTGTCCTGATGAAATCTTATTAAAATAACTTCTCAAGCCATTTGGCCTAGGCACGCGTCGGAGATTAATGGTTGCCCGTCTGCAAACGCCATGACCTGCCTCTTGTACTCAAAGTTAGCGATATAGCGAGCAATTCACGACGGCTCTAATAGCTCGCCAATTCGAGTATCAGTTTGTCGAGGGAGACGCCTTAGAAATGAGCAGACTCCTCCTTGATCGTAAACCGTGGGGATCGGCCAGTGAAGCAGCTTTTCTCCCTAAGCTGGCTTTATGCGCATCTTTCCGCCGACCTCTTTAAGCCAAAATATCCCAAAAGCCCACAACTTCCCCCCTCTGCCTCCGCCTATCCAGACCATCTAGCGTGATTAACGTCTATGAATCTCGATTATTTCCTCCTACCTTTACAGCTAATTTTAGGCCAAACAAGAAATAAATAGTCCGAGTCTATACTTACTAGCTCGTCGACTTAGCCGAAGCGCCCTAGCAGCCATTACTACCGCCTATATCTTCGCCTCTAACTACATCTTCACCTCCGCCCCAGGTATTACTATTAGTGTCATCACCGCCACTAGTGCTACTCTCTATATTATATTTATCTAGGTTAAAGTCTGACTCTATCTCGAACCTAACCGCCGCCTCTCCCTATGGCATGTGATGTTGTAAAAAATCGGGAACCGACTGATTGGTCTCTATAAGCGTCCCAACGAGAATATTCGCTAGAGCCTTATTACGTTCCTCGTTAAACAGAGAACTAGGAATTCCCCTATAGCCGATTCGTTTAGTGCGGCCTGCAATAATGCTGTCAGATACCCTTGTTATGCCTATTGCATTTATAGAAAACATACCAATTCTGCCAATAGCGATGACTTTTGTCCCGCAGTGGAAAGGATTGTTGAGAACGCAAATCGATTTGGCTGCGTTTAATCCACTAGTAAACTGGCCATTATCTGGGACTCGAGAAAGTAGGGACCAAAGCCCGTGCTGACGAGTGCTGCGCTCATGTCCTTTATATAGACGCGGCCAAACTTGACATAGGTCTTGATTAGCTGTAGTAGCGTATTGTTGGTTGCCAAGATCTCCTGAGACGCTAAAAGTGGTCTGGTCGTACGCCAAAGGCCAAGAGGCCACTGTTAGGCGGATGGATGACATAAGAGGGAGGAAGCCCTAGATGACTCATCCAGTATGATTAGAAGAGGAATGTGCCCAGCCAGACTTAGAATAGCAATCAACCAACCTATGTGCCACCGTACTGCAAAACTACTATTATTTCCACGGAGCATCGTGCAGATAAAGCCAGCGGGCGGTGAGGCATAGTCTGTGGCGGTGGCCCGCCTCCCACGTGCGTCAGCCTGAGAGCTTTAGTAGTAACTTTGCCGACTTTGACTTTGGAGAGGGCGCTGCCAAGCCGTGCTCGAGCAGAGAGGCTGCTGCAATGGGATGGAGCCCGCCGTCTGACACGTATCCTAAAGGAGCATCGAGCCAGCGTCATTGAGTCCAGGCTTTGTGATTGATTGGGGTGTAAAAGGAGTAATTATGTATGGGGGACAGCCAAGAGGCTCAATTATTGTAAAGTCTGAGTTGTAGTGTGGCGCCAGCTGTAAAGATGAATCATTTTCCGCCGGGGTTCCACCGAGGTAAAGCCGCAATTTTCCCCAACAGTTGTCCTTCAGGTGCTGGGCTGGCCCAAGTCAAAAGGGGGACTCCCAACTCATGTCTCCTTCGAGGTAGGTAGGGAATCCTTGGGCAGATTGTTGCCAACCTCTCTTGGCAATGGCACGTTTTTGTGCCTCATCCGATCCCGGTCTCTTTGTCTCATCCACTCCTCCAGTCAAGGCATCAGTTCTGGCATCACATCCTGGATGTCGAGGCCAGGTGCAAGAGGGCGTCGCTAAGCCCAGCAGAGAGGTAATAACGGGATAACATTAGCCGCTTAAAGGGAATTTCGAGAGAATATCGCGTCGAGCTAAGTAGCTGAAATGGAAAAGTAGTATGAAGACGCGATGATCTTTTATTTAAAGTAGGCGTGCATGGGCACGTACTTGTAGCTACGGCTAATATTACATAATAGGGCACGATTCACGTGCAGCAAGTTTTATCTACCCTAAGAATAGGGTATGCAGAATCGAACGATATGACTTCGTCGTATTAGCACTAGCTTCAAGTATTCTAGCTTCAGCTTTTGCGCCATCGTGTCTGCGCAACGGCCGCCCCAAGTAGCCACCACTGCAGCAAACCTCGCATTATCACACGACAAGACGAGATCGCCCACAAGATTCCATCCCACGCCTGGCTTCACTTCGCACCTTGATTGGTCAAGCGAACCCGTGCGCCGCCACCACAGCCTCTACGCCCGTCCGGCTAACATGAATGAATAATGGGCCGCCAGCTATACAGATAAATTACTTGCCTCCGGAGTTCTGCCGAGGTAAAGCCACAATTTTCCCTAACATGCCACACTAATTTGCTCCATACAACGTCCAAGTCGTTTCCCTAGACGACTCGCTCAACGGCGCCAAGACAGCGGTGGTGATTTGATGCTTAGCAGCCGCGTCGTTCCGCCATTCCAGCCTCTTGCCACCCCGGGTCGCTCCCCGGCCATATAGAACGACTCGTCACCCACGTCGGCCCTTGCACCGCGTCTCCCAAGCCCCTCGTTCTTCGCGCTCGCAGTCTCCTTCTCCATGTCGAGTCATCGTCTACCCCAGGCTCTTGACGGTTTCATCTGATCCAGCCCTTTCTTGACGGACTGACTCGATCAAGGCACAGATGTTCGCCGTTAGGGCTTCCCGGCCAACACGAGTTGTCAAATCAAGCCACCCCGTGCAGTGAACTTGAAGAAACGTCGAGTTCCCAAGATTGGGAAACTCGTCTCGATATGACGCGGAGACGACGAACTCGAACAGGCGGACATACTGCTGGGCAGCGTGGATTATTATCACGCTATTAGATGATTAGCTACTTAATTCGTTTAAAATCAAGGCGGTAGACGGGAGATATTTAATATATACCTGTCCTTCTTCTGGCGGGGCCTTGCCAAAATGGCCTCGCAAGCCATCTGGCCCAAGCATGCGTCTGAGATGGATGGCCGCCCATCCGTGAAGGCTGTGACCTGCCTCTTACATTCAAAGATAGCGACACTGGCATCTCGAACGTGATATACCCCCTTTTCTAGTGCCCGGAGACAGATACCACCGTCATCAGTGGCACTGAAGTCTTGGGTCCTAGATTCATAGGACAACTTGGCGCCCTGGAGGCGAACCTCCAGGACCTTGGCCAAGACCGGCGTCTTCTGACGCCCTCCAAACAATAGAATGTGTCGTAAGACACTCCTCAAGAGATCGACCGTTAAGGTCTCAAGGGGTGAGTCTCTGGTATGAGACCTTTCGGAAATTTGGACGCTGGGCGCAAGCGAGACTTCCCCTGACGAGCTGGATTCGTAGGCGGGTTCGGAGTCGGGTTCGGGTTCGGAGTCGGAGTCGCAGCCCAAGTCTTGATCATCTTCCAAAAAGCACTCGGCTTCAATTTGAGCGGCTTGCGCTCGTCTCGGTCTGAGCGTCATCGTGAACGATCTGGCAAGAGTCTTGCCCAAAGAAGCCACCTTTGTGGTCCTTGCTTCGGGGGACTTGGACTCGACTATGCGTTCCAACTCCTTGGTCTCTGCTGAGCAGAGCGTCCTCTCCCTCGCCGTCACGTCAGCAAGAGCAGCCCAGACGAGTCCAACCAGGCCGTGGCTCCTGATTAAGGAGTGGTCACTAAGACCGCTTGACTCGACCGGTGGACCGTCCAAAAACCGGTGCAACTCCTCGTGCATATTCTCGTCTTTGATTTTATATTTTTTAAGACAAGGGAGCATCTTGCGATGTCCCTTGTTATCTGTTGGCACAATGACCTTGCATGCCAACAACTGGAGGCGGCTCCAGCTGCTGGCCGCGGGGAGCTTGAGGTTATTGATCGAGACGCCCTCCTTGCGGAAGAGCGCCTTGTGCTGGCGGACCGAGCAGACTTCTTCGATGTAATGGGGCATTTTAATTAACCTCGAGACTGGTGAAATAAGGCTTGACGGTTGTAGGTTCTTGGAGGAGTTTTTTTTCAGACTACCTTTTAGTAGCGCTTTATTTTCTATGTGCCTGCTAAGCGAGTGATATAGAAGGAAGGTACGCAGGGGCTGACCTTCCTCCATTTTTCTCAGCTCATTTAGGCAGGCACAGGATTAACGCTCATTACTACCAGTTTTTAATAACATAACGTCTCTTGCATTTTTCTTTTGTATAAAGTCGGCTTGGGAAACTCCTGTCTCCTCTCTCAACTCGTTAATAGGTCGTTTACCTGCAATTTTATTGGGGCAGCACCTAGAGCCAGTTGGCGAGAAAATTAGAAGAGTATTGCTAATCGTACAGCACACGATCGCTAATCGGTACTATGGGTTAAGCATGTTTGCCCGCAAATTTTGCAGAGGTATTATTCTGGCTCTAGGTGGTTAAATAAAATGCCCGCTATGAAAAGACAATCCTTCTACTTTTCCATTGAAGCTCCCTCAATTGCATACGTAACTAGTTTGTCGACTAAATCACCTTGGGGAATTTGATCTATGGACTTGAAGCTCCCTCAGTTGCATACGTGCAACTAGTTGGTCTTTTTCGGTTTCAGCGCTGCTGGACGAGAAGTAGTCTTGGCACGATATGGAATCTCACAGTTCAGCGAACAGCGGCTGCGAGTAGACAATGCCTGAGCTTGATATAAAAGGGAACAATATCGCTTTCTCTCTCGTTAGTGGTTTGAATGTGCTTTTCATGGGTCTCGGGATCTAACCTTCGTTTTATCCCATGTAGTATTCTGCCACGATGTCGATGGATTGAATCTGGTGTGTATGTGTAATGGATGTTTGGAGGTAGGCATGGATCAATGAATGACTCAATAGCTCTAAAGCTATAGAAGAGAGAAGAAAGAAGTGTGAGAATAATAAAACGCACGACCAGATGGCTCAAAAGACCAAGTCTTGATTAATGAAAAAGCTGGGATCGCCTGTCCAGAGACATCCAAGTCGAGAATGTTGTTCTATTCGCTAATTCTACATGAGTATTGCTAATCGTACAGTCACCGAGTGCTAATCGTATAGTACCCTATAATTTTAAAGTACT